>JAPMOR010056220.1:0-22730 GCA_026543865.1 Argiope aurantia | reverse complement strand
AAAAAAAAAAAAAATGGTGCATTATATTGAAGTCTGTATTTTTCTAAGTTAGAAAGAAATACTCAAGGAGAAAGCACATTTTTATGTACTCCAATATTTATTCTAAAACCTGCCATACATAAAACTAGCCGACTTTGGGGACCAGCTTGTTCGCCTTGACTTTTGACTTTTTAGTCAGTGAAATAAATAACTTTGAATGTATTTTTTAAAGTTTTATTTTGTTATTTGATGCAACTAAAAGAAATGAATTTAATTAAATCAGTCTACTATAAATTACTGATGTGCAAAATTAAAAAAAAACATTTATATGCTACAAAATAAAATCGGAAGTAAAAATCCCACGTCAAGGTAATGTCAAAAGATGACAACGTTTAAATTTTAAGTTTATTAACTGTCAAAAGCAGGCGATTGAGTATTTTGATAGATGAGTTTGAATTTCATTATAGTATTGATTAAATCTACCAAAAGAAATTAAAAGATATATATGTCTTGGAAAATGTATTGAAATGAAATTGATATCAGCAAAAAGATTCTTTTTTTTTTTAATTTTACGATTGCCAAAATTATTTTGTGTGGTAACAGTTTTGGAAGTTAAGAACAACAGTTACACCGATTTTCCATCTGGCGACTGTTAAGTCCACTTTCACGTTCAATTAAACTTTGGCATCTTCTCCTATCACCAAGACTTCTTTTGCATTTTTGTTTCTCTCATCGAATGGTGTTTTTAGGGACAAGGCTACACTCGAGAAACTTCAATAGTATTTTTCAGCTCCATTAATTATTTAAACGAAGCTTTGAATTCAGCACAGCAAAAAAACTTTCTATGAAGCAATCTTTGTTCAGATTTGACCGTTGCCATTTGACTATAAATAATAAGAGCCATTTCTGTGCCACGTACATTAGCGTTTTATATATATAGATTTTAATGATATTCAGAAATCCATTTTTATTATTATTATTACCATGCTTCTTTGTCTCAGGAATGGCATATCGAAGAACAGAAAAGAGCCATTTTATACGTATATTGGCACAATTTTTTTTAATGTTACTACTTCCTCGAAATTTCGAAGTTTCAATTATTTTAAATTCAAAAATGAAGTTAACAGTTGTCAAAGAAATATTTTTAATTTTTGAAAATTCTTTTAGAAATAAGAAAGAAAGGTTTTAAAAAAATTGCGAATGAAAATTTAAAAAAAAATATTTTCTGTTTAGTCACATTGTTGCTAATAACATTTAATAAAGTTATAAAGAAATAATTTTAAGTTTTAAATATTTATATTTTTAAAGAAGTGTGGAGGCATTTGAATAGCAATAATATATAAAAATATAGATTTGAAAAATGTCCGAAAGGGAAGTAGGTCTTGATATAAAAAGTGCATAGAATGTTTCCATTTTATAAGATTTAAATATCTTGTGATCTATAGCCGAAAATTAACCAAATAAAAGACTAATTTTTCAGAAAAGAAAGGGAAAATAAAGCAATACTCTTTTTTTACTACTTTTTTAAACTAATATTTGCATTATAAATTTATATTTACTGTCTATCATTTCTTTTGTAGACTACAAAGTTACTCATGGTAAGATCATTTAATGCTCATTCATAATTGTCAGAGAAAAAAAGCATAATTCAATTTCTTATAATAGACTTTCTTAAGTATTTAATTTGATGAATGTAATGCATATTTTTTATATAAAACCTTAAGACTTGCATGAGTAAAACTGTTGTTGTATGAATAAGTATATCGCAACCTTATTTCTCTAACATAAGAAATTCCAAAATTTAAAAATTTCTCTTACAAAGAACAGAGAAAGAAATCTTTTCATCAAAATAAAATTAAGCGAAATAAATTAAATTATATTTTTAGCACAAAAATTCTAAAATAAACACATTATATTGAAGACTCATAAGCGGAAAAAAAATTATTTAACACATTTTTATAATAAGATTTTCCCCCACTTCTTTAATCAGTTCCCTTGGAGTGGTAGTAAAAACAGAAAATTAAGAGCAGACATGCATAAATATTCATTTAATTATTAAGATAAAGAACACAATATTTGAAATAGAAAGATATTATGTTTGTATATTGAAAATTATATAAATATTTTTATTAATTAACTGTATGTAATTTTAAAATTTAAAAATGCAAATCAAAATTCGACACAGGAAACAATAGTTTATTTAAATGAATATTTAACACAAATTATAATTTTTTTTTATTCTCTGTTTTACATAACTAATGCTTTAATAAAATTACATCAGTTAGAAAATACGAAAAAAGCGAAAACATTTCATCTGCTTATTTCTAAAAGGGATATTACACGCATAAAGAAAAAATCAATTGAAAAGTTTACATTGTGATTTCTTTCCTTTATATTTCACAACTATTTTTTGAAATTTATGATAAGAAAAGAAAATCCCAAAGTTATCAATTTATAATCATTAATCCATGCAGAAACGGAAATAAATTGAGTAAAATGGATGAATATTTTTTTCCTGATTATGTGACTAATATTCCAATGTGTGAATTTTGCATAGTAATAATTTAATAATTGTAATAATTGCAACCAATAATTTAATAAATGCAGCTATGTTTCAAAGTTAAAGCACTTTGAAATATGCCCAAAGTATCATTAATGTACATAGATATGGTTCGATGTATCTTGCATAGTATTTTTATTAAATATATGAGGCTAGTGATTAATGATTGAATATATTTTTTAAACCATTAATCTTCATAGTCAGAAAATTGTGTAAAAGGAAAGAGGAAAAAAATTATTTTTATATTGACTAAATGATTTTGATATAGTTTGATTTTGTATGTTGAGAAACATAATAATCATTTATTTAGCAGTTATGATGAGCATATTTTTGTCCATGCTGTTTACGTAGAGCAAATTTTTAAAGATAATTGAAATAATGTCTTTGTTATTAATTTTTGAGACAAAATAAGAAATAGATTTGTTTTAGTGATTTTAAATGTTTGTAATTTTCTAATTATTGAATGAAAACATAATTATTTTTCATGATGCTTTTAAGAATTATAACTATTGAAAGCTTTAATTTTAATAGCATGTGCAGTTTTATAATAGTTAGCATATTCATTTATAAGTAACAGAAATTCTGCAATAATTTTTCAAAATATTTGCTTCGTTATAACAGCTCCTGAACATGGTGAGTGTTTTAATTTTTTTTCTTATTTCGTTTTAATGATTCAGATGATAAAATCATTTATATAGAACAAAATACTATTAAAATTGTTGAAAAGCAGTGAATGTGATAGAATCATAACAAATTATCATTATATTTTAATCTCCTAAAAAATCCAGATCGTTGAAGCCCATTGATTGATCAGGAAACAAATCTTTGTCTATTAAAGCTCCACTTTGATCATTCTGAATATCAAATTTATACAATAAATGTGAAAAGTGAAATCACCTTAAAATTTAAGATATTTAAATATCTACATATTATTTAAAATTAAAAGAATAAATAAATTTTTACTAGACTTAAACAATTTCCTGAGGAGATTTAAATTATTAATTAAATTGAGGTTATAATTTAAAATTGAATTCCTAAGTAATGAAGCGTTACTAATGTCAAATTGAAATAATAATTTTTATAAACGTTATCTGATTTTAAATCATCTCAAAATCGGAATTCTAGTACAATAAATTTGTTTTATATGAAATATATATATTATCATTGATTCTGAGTTAATATATATCGAAACATAAAAATGGCTAAAAAAGATGTTGTAGTTACTTTATTTTTGAAAAATATATTATTTTACAAATAATGATTGATGATTTCATTTATTTTTGGCCTCTATGCTTTTATGTAGTTTCGTGCTTTTTTCTATGATTGTTTTTATTTGCTCCATTTATATATATATATATATATATTCTTTCTTTCTTTCGGAATATCAGAGTCTGATCATCATAGAGGAAGTAAGAATTTTTCTTATACATTTACGTCTTTATTTTTCTGAACAACGTTTCTCTGAACTCTTAACTTTAACATTATTTGATTAACATACAGTGATAATTAATTAATGACTGTGTGTATTCATTTTCAATTTTCTGAACTGTTTGACCAATTTCGACATTCAAACCTTTTTAAAATACAGTTTGTTATTTGCCTGTATGACTGACAATCAGTTTTCTAAATGAGAGCATGAGAAATCCAAAAACACAACTATTCATTCAGAAGAAAAATAACATACCATTTTATGTATATATTAAATTAATTTAACATATTATAGAAAACATCTTTCAAATAAAAGAAAATTGTTTAAAAAATTACTTGATTTAATCTAGGACTTTATCAAATATTTGGGCTGTAAACTGGGCAATATATTTTGCAACAATACAAATGTGGCTTTTAGAATCATTTTAGAATAAATATTATTAGTTGCAGTAAGATGTTAGATGTGAATACTCATGCATCATCAAGAAAATATTTAAATAAAAGACTTTTAGTGCATGTGATTTTATGAAATAGGCAATAAAATTAAAATTAAAAGATGAGACTGGTTTGTTGGCAACAATCATTATTTTATTGTAATGCCTTAATAATAAAGTTAATTGTAATTGTTGATTGAATGCTCATAGAGCAGCTGTTTAAATACGACTGTGTAAGACAATGGGGCTATCGTTTTGAAGAAACATAAGGATTTATAAGGCTTTAGAGATACTAAGAGTCTTCATTTATTAGAAGCGGAATTAGTCAAAGAAAATAATGATAAAAATATAAGTAAATTTTAACATCGTCATCTAGTTTGGTAAAAATTAAATTTGAAACTACAAAGCTTTTTATCATGATCAAGAAATAAATGAAATAATACAGCGCATAAAATTTTATATTACATATTTTGCTTAATTATGCAATATATGCCAACATGAACCCAAAAATCAAAGACATTATTTTGGCTTACTTGTTCTAGAAATAATGGTTTTCAATAAGTCATATGACAGGATTTTGTACTAGGCTTTCTACTTTAGAATATATTTATTTACTTAATTAATTACATTGTTTTAAAAAATAAATAAGCTGTAAAAAACTCCAATTGCTATTTTTTTAAATATTTCAGCATTACTTAGCATTAATAAAATCTGTTCATGCAATGTAAATTTGAAAATCTTCTCTTATTATTAATATAGAAAGAAACATAGACCAGTTAAGATATTAACTTTTAATAAATTAAAGTTTTAAATAAAGTTGATCATCAACATGATAAATAGAGGCTAAAGGAATTTCATATATTTTTTTTTCAAATCTTGATGAAATATTTCTTTTATTTTTCTAATACAATTATTTTGTAAGGAAAGAGTAAAACTTTTTCAATTTATGTTATGTGTATAATTTTTTTTTCGATACTGCTATATTTTTGTAATCTCTATTTTCTCAGAGCAGAGTAAACAGCGGTAATTAATTCACATTTTAAACATTTTTTATATATTTATTCAGGTATCTTTGATGTTGCTGCTAGTACCCTTAATGGAATTTTCGGCTAATTGTGACATGAAGCTGGATCCATTCTGGATTTCTTGAAATAAAATTTATTTCTGCTTTGCAGTCCTGCATTTCTTTTTGCTGAAATTCCATTCAAAAGATTTTATGGAATATGTTTCTGATATTTTAAGAATATTAGAAAAATCATTCAGTGTAACATACAGAAAAATTGTAATCATTTCATTCATTTTTTTTAAATTTTTACAACAATTTGATGAACATTCTTAACATAATCTTCACTTAAACATTTTCATTTACTTCATTGAAAATAAGAGTTAATAGATGGTTTAGCAATTAACTGTATTGAATAGAGACATTATTAATGAATAAAAAGTATTTACTCTTTCTTTTTCTAGCAATTCTAAGTTTTCCCAAAATCTTAATATTATTCGAAAATCCTACTTAAAAATGAAACGAACATTACTAATAATCTTTCTTAGAAAATATTTCTTTTTAATTAATAACATATTTCTGTATCAAAATTAAAAAATCTTTAACATTAATGGAATAATGGAAAAAATTAACAAAGCATGAAAAAATAAATTAAAATCTTGCTTTACACTGAAACCTTTTCAACACGGAAAAATAAACCGTGTTTTCATGTTTTCAAAAAAAGGCCTGATTAAATATTAATAGCAACAATCCAAACGTGTGAGTAACGTGTCATGCAAACGTGTCATTTTAACAATGATATATCTTGTTGCAAAATACGCTTAATATATAGTTATAAGTTAAATTATAATTAATAATATAAATAAATATAATTAATAATATAATAAATAAATAAGTTAATAATATAAATAATTAAAAATTATGTGGGAAACAATTTGGTATTAACGAAAAGATATATATATATATTGAATTTTAAGATGCTGTAAAAATCATTTTTTCACTGTAATAAATTTGTAATTTATCTCTGGAAACGTAACGTAAAAATAATATTTTATTTTCGATCAGAATTCTAATCAAATGTTACAAAACTCCGTTTTGTACAGAAATAATTTAGTGAATGATCGTGAAAAAGAACAAAAAATTATTTTGTTTTTCATTAAAATTCTAATCAAAATTTTAAACAGAATTTTGAACTCACTGAAATATGTATGGGCCAGTCTGGAAACTCTGGATCAAATAGTCTGATCTGCAGTGAGGCGAAACATATATAAAAACACAAATAAAAACTTACTTTAATTATAAAATGTATTTATAGATTAAATGTATCAGATAATATTTAATATATTTAATCTGTACGAAAATTTTTATTTGTTTTAAGTATTTAAAATTTGCAAGTTTTTCGAATATTTATAATTACATGCTTTATTGATAATTTGCAATTAAATACACGCGATGAAATAATTTGAAAGGGAAATTTCAGAAAGATATAACTTATGTTATAAAGCAAGTTAAATATTCTAAAGAATTCTAGTTTTAACTGAAGCCCAGAGGACTAGAAATGAAATCACTACGGTTAAAATCAAATGTCACTTGTTGATTATATCGGTGAAAAGACATGTGTTTAAAACTCCCTTCCAACCAAATTCCGAAGGTATAGTCGAAAGTCTTACTTTAAAATTGGGTTTAAGGCTTGGGACTACGTACGGGAAATATATATATATATATATATTTTTATTATTATTATTATTTAACACCCTGTATTTTTTTTAAATTTTTGCAGAAAATAAATTGAAAAAATTCATTAAGAATATTCCAAAAATATCATTAAAAAATTGGTAACAAATTTGGATTTGTCTATGTTTTAAAAAAGATGTAATGTAAAATTCTTCAACTTTAAAAGTTCGTATAATGATTTGCTCAAACACTTGAGGATAATAAATATATTTCTTAGTTACTAAAATTAATGTATCATAAGAACATATTAAATGCTTTCATTCGAATTTTCATTTAAATATCATAATAAATTATTTATTTCAACTTTTCTAAAAAAATTTATAAATCGACTACATATTAGGACAACATTGATATATTCTAAGATACAATAACATTTCTTAGTTAGTTGAACTAAAACAAAAACTTACTTTCTATATATATTGAGGTTTGACTAATAAATAACCTAATTCTATTGTAATTGTAAGCACTGGTTCAATTTTTGGCCTCTAGAGATAAGACATTTTTTAAAAGTGGGATATACAAATTGCCATCACGCTGGCAAGAAGTCATAAATAATGATGGCAATTATATAATTCAATAAAGTTTATCCAAAGTATGAAAAAATGTTTTCCTTTGTTTCATTCTAAAACGGACAGAACTTTCCGGTAGACCTAATATATATATATATATATATATATACATATATATATATATATATATATAAATATATAATCATTGCTACTTCGCGAAGAAAATCACAGAATTCCATTACTACCCAAAAAAAAACGTTTTTATTCTTTGATTATCTTAAAATGTACTGTAAACCTTTAACACGCATTTAGTGGTAAATTCTGAAACAAAAATAGTGGCAAAATTAAAAAAATATGGGACTAAAGAAGGGACCAGTTTTAATAGAGATGTGTAACTGTATAGATGCTCTTTAACGTTTTAGATATGGGAGATAAGTGAATCCTGCAATATAGAGTTGATTAAAATGAGATAAGACTAGGTTCATGTTAATAAATAAATTTCTCTTTTGATTATCAAAATTTGTACTTTTTGAATCAGATCTAGAATTTTTCCACTTTTTTAGAGCTATACCATAAAAAAACAATACATAAATGTATCTCTAATATTGATAGAACTATGCTTAATCAAAACTATGCTAGTGAGATATATAATAAAGAAAAAAAATGGGGGCAAAAGTATCTCATGAAACGGTAACAAAGTCAATATAAACATGTCTTACGAATTCTACATAATTTTCTGTATTTTTGCAATATTCTAATCAATAATAACTTTCTCTTGGCTTCGAAGTGTAAATATTTAAATAATTAGAATAGATTTGGCAAAATGTTTCCCTTTTTTCAACTATTTTGTAATGTATAAATATAATTCAAAACAATCATAAACTATTAATCTCGATTGTTAGTTTTACATTATTTCAAATCATAGCAATATAAATATTTTTTATCTAAAAAAGCAGGAATCAGCGTTGGAAAAGTTACTCTTGAAAGGGGTTAACGTAGCCATCTGTTTTAACAGCAATCCTTACAAATTACTTTTAACTATGAAAATAGCTGACTTTCTAGTGTTGATCCCTTATTATAAAAAACGATTTTAAGAACAATCATAACATACAAATGAGAATATCCAAATTTCAAAGTCTTAAAAAACTACGATTTCGTAGCAAAAGAATTATTTTTATTTTTATTTTCTCCATTTTTCACACTAATAAATGTCAATTAAGAACACGTATGAGGAATAGGAGATCTTCCTTTTGTTATTTAAACGAATCTTAATATTACCGGTCTATGTATAAATGCCTAAGTTATCAATAAAATTCTTACTGTCTTTTTCTCCAGGAAGTTACCAAAAAAACATTCCAAGTGTTAGGTTTTTAGATCCATACTTACAGTTCCTTGAGTCATGTTGATACTCGTCATTTAATCATGTTAGTCAGATGTATCGTATAAGGGAATTAAGCTACCAGAGTTTTCTTTGTTGTTATTGTCATTTCTCTAATAGTTCTCATATTTATGAGCCTTCTACATCAAATTTTTATCCTTTAAAAATCTCAGAAATCTTTCATGGAAGGTAAGAGAGACATTGCCTAGTCTGCATAAGTAAGAACATATTCAAGAATCGTGTCTTCATCATCACTGCTCAATAATATCTGGTATTTTGGGTTCTTCGAATACAGGCACTTAATGCTTTTTCTCAATAATTCTTCGATTGAAATTATAACTTTCAAATGTTTTCATAAATATCATTTCCTTATTAGCAATAATATAGACAGCAAATTTCAGCACAGTTACAACATGACTTCTCCGGTTACTTAAATTGTTAATAATTCATCTTAGCATCTAAAATACTTATGAAACAGATACGTAAAAATGCGATTTGAAATATATACAAACAATTGAGAAAAACAAAAATAAAATTACAGCTAAGTGAAATTGTTCCATTTTTACTGAAATTTCTGGTACATTTTTACCAAGTTATGTCATTAAACCAAAATTTGATAAACAATTTAAATCTAATAGTGATTCTGACATGAAGTTATATACTGATTTTATACTAAAGAGTTATCAGCGTCGATTGGACATCGGAGCCTATTCAGTTTGTTCTCCTTTCCGCTTTTCTGCAGAGAAGTTAAGAAAATTTCCCTGACTTTTAATTATTTTCCATGGTGATTACACAGGAAAGCTTTTGTGGTTCTAGGTTAATTAGGAAAGATTTTAAAACTAAATATATCTAGAACGTCCGCTGGTGTCCTTCCGACACCAAGGCAAATTATCATTATAAATAGCTGTCTTAATAAAAGATATTTCAATAAGTAAAAAAAAAAAAAAAAAAAAAAAAAAAAAAAAAAAAAAAAACTTCCCTAAGTACTATCTCACATTTGTTTGACCTTGAATGCAGTGTTATTGGGTTCACAGCAGAATCAATTATACTAAAATTGCTGTGTCTGTTTCGTTACATAGCATTTGCATTCATCTCATAAAAAATATTTCATTCAATTTTCGAATCTTGTGCAGAGCAGACAACCTGAAATGATGGCTCGTAGAAAAGGTCTAAGAACTGATGAAATTCTTAATTTGTTTCGAGAGCTTTCTGAGAATGAATCGGATGGTGGTGAGCTGTCTTGTTTAGATTTAGATTCCGATGAAGACATTATATTACGTGAAAGTGACTGCGAAGAAACTGAAGAAAGTGCAGATGAATTTGATAATATTCCAGTAATAAATACTGAATTTAAAAAAATTAAAAATTTACTAAAACGCAAAAAATAGGAAATTAAAGAGTGTCAGGGAAATTCAACCAAGAAAATGTGTGTCTCTTGCACGAAAATTGTGTCCGGAAAATATACAGGAAAAATTGAATATAACTGTATTCATTACAAATGAGGTATGTACAAAACATTATGCATAAAACGAAAAATAATGATTAAAATCTTGCATTCTCACAAAAATTACAATTTTGCTTATTATACTAATATTTATGAATATTATTGTTTTATTTCATTTTACAAGATTAAGCAATTTGTTTTGTTACAGTTTCTTTATGATATAAAGACACATAATATTTGATAATTACATGAAATAATATTAAAAGTCTTAAAAGTAAACCGTACTGAACAGTTGCCCTGCAATTGTTTCGTTTTACAACTATTTTATGTATTTTATATCGCTGTGTCGAAACGACTCTGACTGATGTTTAAGGGTAATAGAAATTCCGGATGCTCTAGTATTAAATAAAACAAATGCATTTACTTACATTTGAATAAATGGGTAATTTAAGTCTCTTAAATTAAATATTAAAGACAACTGTACAAAAATAAAAAAGTCTATTAAAAGTTGTAAGCAATTAATAAGAATTAATATGGACAAAAAAGGTAATCATTAAATGTGTTCTCTGTGTGATGAAATAATTGGCACTTTTATTGCATGGTTTATGAACCCAGTAGGAACCCCAAAAAACAGCATTTTCAAAAACTGGCAATGTTTTCCTAGTTTACAATATGGTTATGAGTTTCTAAAAGTAACCTCTAATAACCTGCAATAAATACAACTTTATCAGATTACAAAATTTTATTTAGTTTTACATTTTCTATCTATCCAATGAATATTTTATTTGCTGGGCTTAAAATTTCATTAAAAATAATATTTCATGTGAAATAGGGATGTTAGTTATGGTCCTAATAATACTTTAATAAAACGTCTATTATAAATTAAAGAAAAATCATTCCAATTAGATTTTGAATATCATTTTGTTATTGTTTTATCATAACTTTAAAAGGGTTAGAATGACTGCTTGCTAAAGTCATTTTATTTTTTTATCTAATTTTTAAAGAATTTTAAAATGTTTGGTAGCAGTTTAGAAAATATGAACCTAGGATTTTTTTTCATCTACTTCATGTTACTAGCTTTCTCATATTTGACCCTTATTGGCGTTTATATAAATTAGGTAAATAGCTATTATGGTAAAATAGTCTCTGTGAATTTGTAAATGATATTTCCTTAATATTTGTATTTGGTTCCTTATTCTCTAAATATTATATTTATATAGTTAAATATGTAGATATTAGTCAGTCTGGTGTCTCGAAAATCACAATAGAGTTTGTCTGAAAACATTCATAAATATGCCTGGATTTTTTCTATTAGTGATATATTTAATATTTTGTTATTTTTGCAATCTCTTGTGACTATTTTCATTCAATTTAGACATTAATTCATCTTGTATCTTGAAGAACTCAATATATATTTTTGCAAATTTCCATGACTTTATCAGTAGAATGCTTATTCTAGCAATATTTAATACTCTGTAATTTTCAGTAATCATCTCTAAAAACCCTCAGATTGACATTGATCTAACGAAATGACAGTGTTAGATATTACAAAACAAAATCTTAATAGCAAAGAAAAAGTCTTTTTTTTTTAAATGTATACATATTTTAGAAATATGCATATTTTTGTTAACTTTTTAAAATATTAATTTAGAATGTATTTGTTTCTTTTAGCAATGGCTGGTGTGCACCGTAAATTTGATATATTTTTCTTATGTACATGATCTCTTTTTATGATCTTTTTTCCTTTTTTAATATTGAAAGCTATTAAAATATAATTCAATAAATTAGCTAATTTTAGCATATATACATGTCTTTTTTATGTATATAATGTTATCAAAATTCAAATTTAAATCGTATTTGAAATTTAAATCAAATATATTCAACCGAACTAAACTGCAGCCAGTCAAATACTAAATCATATTACTGAGTTATAACTTCTCTGCTAATTGTAATAATAATTGTTATAAAATATATATATTTGTATGCACCGAAGGGATTACAATTATATTTATTTATGTCAAAAAATAACATTTCTGTCTATATTTGTTTCTGAGTTTTATTTCATGTAAATTTTTACAACGAAAGAAAGTATAAGAAATTATATTACATTAATGTAATCGTATTATTTATACCAATATAAAAAATAGGGAATGATTATTTAAATTCGGTACTGAATTTGAATTAATGCGCAACGATAAAATTTCAATAACACAGGTTCAAACATTAAATGAAACATTTAGCTGAAATTTTGACCTTGGAATTTATCTATACATTTACAAAAAAGTAACACAAAATGTTTAAAATGAAATTACATATTTTTATTTCAGAATTTCAGTTTACTGATTTGAGATAAAATTTTATATGCCCACAGAAATATAACGAAGCTTCTAATAAACAGCTTTATAAAAAACTTCAGAATTTCAATGAAAGTAAAATCATATTCTTCATATCATCTTACACAATTACATATATTGATTCTTAAAATTATTTATTTCATAAAAAACTAATATAAGAAGATTTAAATAAAGAATTTTGAATAATAAGAAATGAAATTGAAATAATAAGAAATGAAATAGATATTCTAATACTGAAATTAGGCATGAAAATAATTCTTTGTAAACAGTAGAGATAAATATCGAATAAGAAATAAATTTAGCTGAAACTGGAAATAAATCAACTTTAGTTAAACTTTAAGGATTACGATGAAATAAATAATATTATATATTATATCACAAAAGCATGTAAATATTAACTAACATTTACAATTATAATTTATGTGAACTCAAACTCGTTTCTTTTATAGATTAAAAAATTAAAGGTAGTGGCGGAGACCATGGTAAGGATAGTTTTGAAATTTTTATAAAGGAATGAAAAATGAAATTTTAAAATCCGAAATTCTATGAATGCGTTATGATTCCAATTTTAAATATTCTAAATAAATAATAACGAAGCAGGAAAGAAAAGCAGAGACAACTAACTGCATTTCGATACAATTTATCGTATCTCTAGATTTAAAAATCTAAATAATTAATCTTAATCTTAAATCTTAAATAAAACAATGTCTACTAAAAGTCTCTGTGATTAAAGTTTCCATAAGGGATTGCCTATATGTTTACGATTAAATTAACCTTCAATTTTCTAAATCAATACTTTGTTGAGATAGCTGGATTTCTCGTAAACAATTTACATAAAGTGAAAATTTCCTTCGACAACTTTACAGATTAGTATGACAACTTTACAGATATGTCAAATGTCATCAGACATTTAAATTTTCTGTAACATAATAGTCTCTATGTGTAGATAATTGCTGTTAAGAACATCGATTTATAAAAATTTTAAGTCTCAATGTTTGTATTTATTAACTATTTGTAAAATCAATTATTATTTAATGCTTTATAAAATTTTTGCTATGGAAACATTTTCCTACTTTCCAACAACATTTGAAATCTGCGTAATTATTCGAAGTTGTATTATTAATTAAATGTAATTAAATTCATAAAGTAAATAATTTATCAATTCAGAAAAGTAATTAACTTCATAAAGTAAATAACTTAATAATTCAGAAAAAGTAATTAATTTGATAAACTTAATAATTCAGGAAAAGTAATTAACTTCATAAAACAAATAATTTAATAATTTAGAAGAAGCATTTAAATTCATAATTCTGAAGTGTGTTAAATATCTATGGATTAAGCATAACAAAATGAGTTGAATGCGACTGATATAAAAGAAGAAAAATCGTTTATGATCCAAGTATGGAGTAACTGGAGTAATAAAAGTAATAAAAAGAAGTTAAAAATTATAAGAGTTTATCTATATGTAATTTGTAAAATATTTACACCAAAATTCTTCAAGGTAAATTTAATTTTTCTTATATTTTTCATCACTTTTTTATGAATGTGCTATGAACGGTATCGGAATAAATATGAGTAACCCTTGTTTCATTTTTTTTTTGTTTATATGAAAAGGCATGAAGTTTAAAGAAAAGCATATGAAAATGCAAATATTATTTTTAACCCCTCTCCCCAAAATAATGAATATATACAGTAAAGCTGAAGCATGAAAGCAAAAGAAAACTTTTGCAATGAAATTTAAAAATATTCATAAATAGATTTAGACACATTTTCATAACACCATGCAAAAATATGTTTAATTAATAATTTTTTTTCAAAAATTTTTTAACAGTTGGTAAGTAATTTTTTATTTTCTTATTAACTTATATTAATTTTTTTTCTGCACAGAATCTGCTCAGCATGAAGGAAGTATGTTTTATATTTTTTATATTTCTATTTTTAATACCTGAAAAATTCCTTCAATAAATTTTACAGTTTCTTATATGAAAGTGCTATAAAATTGAAGATCGATTTCAATTTGCCTGAAAATCTATCTCAAGATATGTTTAAATTCAGATTTGAAAGTTAATTAAGTAAAATCTCTATGTATTATTATCTTTATTTTGTCTCTGAGAAATTGAAGTTAATTCCTCAGAAATAACTTCTCAATATGATTTTATGTTCAATATGAAATGCCCGCAAATCATTTAAACTTGCACAAAAATTTCGGAAATCTGTTATCCCACCGACTTAATTGAATGCCGTTAAACTGCTTTAACACATCAATGATACATTATGTTTAAAATTTATTTTATTTGAAATTTTCATTTCACTTTTAAGCAAAAAGTAAGAGCTACTTTTTGGTGTTTACCAATTTCTATCTCACTTATTTTATTTTATCTTTATTGCATTATTTAGGCATCTTTGACACTGCTGCAAATATCTTGAAAGGCATCTTCTGAACTGAAACGTATGGAAAATAGTCACGGAAGTAAAGTTTTAAATGTATTTGTGAAATAAAAATTGTATTTCAAAATTTTAACTCTTTCTTTTCACAATTGTTTAAAAATTGACACCTCTCGAGATAATTTTGTTGTGTGACTTATGGCTCTTTACAAGCCCGTTGACAGTTATCTGTCAGTTATTTAAGCCGAATGAGCGTCTTTTGTTTTTTCAGTAGAGCCAACTAGGAGTATGATTTAGCTACTTCATGCGTCACATTAGCTTGGACTACCCCGCTTTACAGGTGGGCACATTCACACATCTCACAGACAGAACACAGAAGAACAACCATACCCGAATCCGGGACTCGAACCCAGATCAAGGTGAAGACGCGCTGCCCCTATGCCAGGACGACGGTCGAGATTATTTTTCTTGCATGAAATAGTTTATGTCATGCTGAAGTAATTGCTCCAAATAAAACGAATAATAAAATTGTTATTATGAGGGATAGTAGAATCCGATAAATCAAAGCTTATTGCAGGTAATGAATTAAAATGAGCGCAAATACTTCCTAGATAATTGGATTCAATTACGATAGAATGACGATCACTGTAGATTTTGGTTTTGACTATGCAGGTATAGTTGCAGGAAAATATTATTTTGCAAAATAAACGTATTGAAACTATGCAAATTTGCAATTACTGCAATTATTAATTATTTGCAATTTATTATTACAATTTGCAAATTTGCAATTTAAATAAGGAAAGAAATTGCATAAAATGAAATAATCAAATGATAATCAAGTTACTAGAATGTAAAATATCAAATATTGTCATTCAATATATCATTTGCCTTAAATTGGAATAAGACTTTGTAATCCAAACCATTTATTTTACTAACTCATTGAAGGGGCAGGAGTAAGTGAACTAACTATTAAAGGAAGAATTAATAGGAAAATAAAATATCGTTTTCAATATTGTAAATATACCGGGTGCGGCATAAATTCTTGCAAACTTCAAAAAATCATAATAAAAAAAGTAATGCTTGAAAAAAGATGCAGTTTGCAGTAATATGTTCAGAGAGCCTTTCAATTTTCTTATTTCCGTTAAAAAATGTATTTAAAAATGACTGATAGATGGCGCTCACACGTCATACCGAGACTGTTTATGCAAATCAGTATAGCTATAAAACACATGGCTGGAAATGGATCTGTCATTCGACGCCAGTATCATGCTATCGCTACCGGATCCAGAAATTAGTGGTTAAACTGTTCTATAAGAACGGTGAATCCGCGACTAAAGCATTGCGACAGTTACGGACGGGGAAAGGAATTAAGGCGAAGAAAAACCCAATTACATTGAATGGGATATTGAATTTAGTTCGCCGTTTTGAGTAAACGGGAAGATTAGAGGATCGTCCACGAAGTGCTAGACCATCCGTCAACGCTGACCTCGTCCTTGTTGTCCAAAGGGTCATGAGAAATGTGGTAGCCGAGACTTCAACGGGAGTTCCAGTGCAAGTGAAGCAGGTAAAATAACAGGAATTCCGGAAAGGTCGATCGGAAGCATTCTGCACGAAATCTTGAAACTGCATCCATACAAGATAGAGGTATTTCACCAGTTGTTGCCAGCAGATTGAGAGAAAAGTCAACCCTTAGCAACATGGGTGCTCGCACGAATGGGCCGTGACCCACAATGGTTACTGAACATCATGTGGACAGATGAAGCCCACTTTTCATTGAATGGTGACGTCAATACGGGAAACAGTCGTATCTGGGCAGAATCAAACCCTCGTACGTACACGATCAAACCACTACATTCTCCACGTGTGACTGTTTGGTGCGGTTTCACTGCGTCCTTCATTCTAGGCCCTTTCTTTTTTGAAGAGCGTTGTCCTGTATCCGGTTGAAAAACCTGTTCCGTCACTGCAGAACGCTATCTTCGGCTTTTGAGAGACCACGTTATGCCTGCTTTGCAGCAAAGACGTGCGTTATCTTCCGTCACATTCATGCAGAATGGTGTCCCGCCCCAAGTTGCTAATTCCGTTAAGACGTTCCTCCTAGACACATTCACTGAGGACAGAGTGATAAACAGAGGATGTAAGAATAAGTGACCCGCACGATCACTAGATCTTTCTCCAGCGGATTTTTGGTTGTGGGGATACCTGAAATCTCATGTCTACCGGGGCTCTCCTGACATTTTGATGGAACTGAAAGATGCCATTCAATTGGCCGTTAGTGACATCGATGCCGACATGTTACACGCAACTGTAATTGGCGTAGTTACGCGCCTCACTTGTTTAATACCGTATGGTGGCGGTCATGTTGAGCATCTTTTGCTTTAAAATAAAATGTACTATAATGTTACTGTGCTCTGTTTTCCTGATTTGCATAAACCGTCTCTGAATGACCGTGTTAACGCCATCTATCAGTCATTTTATATATATTTTTTTAATGGAAATAACGAAATCCAAAGGCTCTCTGAACATATTCCCGCAAACCTCATAGTAGCGCTTTCTATTTCAGCCAAACAAATAACTTTTCTCACCTGTGAAATTTTTAAGTTCGCACAAATGAAATGCGCAGTGCACCATTGCAAGATATTATAAAATTATGATAGCTATTACAACAATTGCTATTTATAAATAAACCAGAAAATTATAAACAATTCAAGCAACATTTAAACATTATTAACACAACTAAATAATTCTAAATAATAAATAATCACATTACAGAAGGCAGAAAAATATACATAGGTGTATAAAGTAAATTACTTCATTCAAAATCCCAGATAACAAAAATACACAAAAGAAATTAATAAATGATAAATAAGCTATTCAAAAGTACAATCTATGCAAACTGTAATAAATATTTAATTCTTGTCCATTAGTATGATTTCAGGATTATACATTAATTACACTGATCTCTTTAAGTTGCCAGTTTTCACTATAATAATGCTTGAACAGATATTACCATTTCTCACAGGATAAGTTCCCAGAATCTTCCCCGTCTTCCGTAGATGTTCGTCATAGTAATGTTATGGTTATATCCGTCATGTACAGTTTTATCAAGTTTAAATAGAAATCATCTTTGATAGTGGATATATACTTATTGAAACTTAAGAAAAACAAGGAATGCCTCCTAAAACGATGTAAAAATATTAATCTCCAGATTTTTTATTCTTATATCTATTAATTAATTGATTTCTAGATACAACACGATTTTCACAGATTATTCTGGAAACTTGAAAAGAAAGTAAACGTTTATCAACTAAAAAGTGCGCTAGAATTAATGGTGAATACTCTGAAGAATCATCGCACATTTAAGATTTTAGCCTAGAATCATTCATATTTCTATTTCAATGAAAATTGTGTCTAGCTCATACAAAGAGAAACCTGTATGTACAACCCTTCTTGCCATACATTTTTTTTTCTAAAATATACTTCCATTCTATGCTATGTTAAAGAACTAAATTTTGTATAATAATATTGATGTTATATACATTATCTGAATTTTCTAAACTCGATATATGCATACATGAATATTTTAACACTATCAGAGTAAATAGCCAGGAAAAATCCATGGCTGGTGATAAATCTGCGGAATACAAGCTTAAAGTGTTGTATATTCATAGAGAGAAGAACTCTCTAAATATAAAACAAAAATGATAGCACATATGAACAGAAGTAAATAGTGCTTTTAATTTTTGTCTTTCGTAAGAAAGAGGTCAGAATAATTAAATTCTTTCATAGAAATGGGACATGATTCTTAAAACGAACAGATGACAAATCAGCAATATATTGTGTCCCAAGGCACAATGCATACATTATACACAAGAAGCACCTGTTCAAAATAAATTTGACAGTTGACATCATTTTACAATATAAAACTTTTCTCTGATTTTGTGTGAATGTATATTATTCCAGAATAAAGTAATTACATTCCAGTATGATGTAATTTATTATGAGAATCGGTAACCACATGTTCTTTAAATCGATCCTTCTTTAAATCGATCTTTGTAGATAATAACCATGGATGTCTTTCTTTGTAACAGAGAAATGAAGTCTCTCTATTAAACGCAGAAGATCATTTACAAAGGGATTGAGAGAATAAGCACTACATATTTTTTTAAGGAGCTATCCTTTAGAAAGGTTAAAAAATTCTTACTCAGATTTCTGACTTTTGTAACCAGTAGTTCTGCTTTCATAATTGAACAGAATATGATGATTCATTTAACCCTTTCGCAACGGGAATTGCAAACATGCGCTTATCACTGAGGCCGGCAGTCTCTTTCTCGACTGTCTGTACAGGGCCGAAGGGTTTTTTGCTATTAAGTCTAAATCCATGAAAATATTGAAACATTAACGCATTATTCATTAATAATTAGAGTGTCACCATCACTACTGTCCGAATCTATTTGAGAATCAATATCTGAAATATTAAGCATCATTTCTGCTATTTCAATTTCAGTTAAACAATTTCGACATTCTAACAGTAAAAAGACAAAAAAAATCACTTCTAGAGTATCTAATTATCTACTATAAACGGACTGCAAACCGAAATACACAACGCTATAACAAAAATAAAAATCCCCTGCTAACTATAAACAAATACCAAGTGCGAATTTAAAGAGCCGTCATAAAGTATGCAATTCGGAACCATTCCCATTATGTTTATATAATCATAACCCACGTGTATATGCGTCAGGCTACTCTCCTTTTGAGTAGAAGGACAAATCTACATGCATCTGAAACCATATGGACATACAGTGCCCTCTTGTTAGAAAAGTAATAATTTTTTTAACGTTCCAGGACACTGGCACAAATGTGTGACGGTTAGGGGTGAGCGAGAAAACGCTCTGACACGCCAGCGTGTCTGCCGGGAAATGAGTGCGTTTCTTGCTGTCACCTTACGTGAAAGTTTGCGCGATAGGGATAATTTTGTTGAATCCCATCTGATGTTATTAATAAATCTCATAACATAGACTTTCATTCGTTACACTGCAACAGTTTACTGAATAGGGTAAAATCTATTAGTGTGAGAGGTTCTACATCTTGAACCTTAGTTTGAAATGATTTGATTAACTACTATTTTTCTTTTTCATTCCCAACATTTTCCTCTTCAATATCTTTATGCTGACAATGCTTAAACGATTTCAGGTTGAGAAAGATAATTAAGTCTATGTGATCAAAGCACTTTCTCCATGAAATTACAAATAAGGGAATATTCTTTTTTGCTATAGTAAACCAATGTTCAGGGGCGGTAAAAGATATCCGAAACCTTATCTGATACAAACAGATTGCAACCTCTACAATTTCCTTTAACCCAGGAGGTAACTATTTAGTTATTACCATCAAAGAAAAGTTTGTTGACACAGTTCAGAGTATAAATAAGATAAATATTACCAGTTGAAACGTCTTGGCAGTTACTAAACAAGCCATCAGCTCTGAATGAGACAGGGTCAATGGTTTCAATTATTGGACCACACGGCCTTTACAATGAAATGGTACAAGTATATTCTTCGGTATGTAAATATCTGAAATAATATACAGATTCATATGTTTTTCTTTTGGCACCTGCAAATACATGGAGACTAACATCAGATTTCTCGCAATTTTTAATGTATTTTCTAGGAAGTTGAAAGTAATCTCTCTCTCTCTCATTCAAGAGCTTTTAATTCCGATTTCCATTGCACCCATTTATTGTTTTTCTGCTAAAAATATCCAATCCTCAGAAGTCCTTTTTTTGCAATATCATTCCCATTAGAAATATTACGGCACTCCTAATGGACCATATACTCAGTCACAGTTTGTAGAATTATTCTATTTATAGATTCAAAAATATTGTCTTGGTTTTTATCTAAAAATGAACAGTTTTAACTTTATTTCATTAGTTTCAAGAATTCAAATCATGCCAAAAAATTTTAACATTTTTAACAATTTCACTTAAAGTTCACACAATGAATTAAATTCATCGGAATTCAATGTTCACAAATCCATTCCCTTGCATTTAAAAACATTTACTGCTTCAGATAGCAATCGATATGTATCTTCGAATAAGTGAGAACTATAATAGAAGTCGTTTAATATAAGTTGGAAAACTTTTCTTTAAAATCATGAAATTGATCGTTTTTTTTTATGTGAATGAGAATATACTAAATTCGAAGGCCGATTTCATCGAATTTAATATGAATTTTAAAAAGCAGATTCACTTATTTTTTTTTAATGAAATGAGTTTTTCCTTTTTAACATGGAACGACATACGATTAGAAATATCTACAATAATCCAAAGATATAATAAGAATATATCATGTTTTTCTTGGTAAATTAATTTTTGAAAATATATTTCTACATTGAACGAAAGTAGTAAATGAATATCGTTAATTTCAATGCTTTTCAAAATATATTTAATACTATGCATTTTCCTAAATTTTTGGCGGCTATTTCTTTCAAAATAAATAAGAATAAATTATCGATTAATTTATTTTTTAAGAAATTTAGCCTTTGAGAACGAAGTTGAGTTCGAGGGATACTAAAGATATTAGAGTAGATATTTAAAAGTATATCACTTGACATATCACAATAGAAAAACTTAACTCAAGCATTTCTTTTGGAGATTATAAAATGAAAACTACAATTTTTGTATGAAGTTAAAATACAAATACCTTTAAGACGAAGGAAAACATCTAGAACTTTATATAAATGTACCATTTGCTTTATGTAACTGTATTTGGAAACTTGATAATAGTACGTAAATTTGAACTTTTTTCCGCATGCCAAATTTCGCATAATAATTTGAAATTTTTTTCCTAGTGGTGTTTAAGCAGAATATAACGATTTCAAAGCAAAAAACTACTCTAACAAAAAATGTTATCTATTAATAAATTCATTAATATTAAAAACGGGTATGTGTGATGTATGCGTGGAGATAAAAAATAAAATGGGTTAAATATAATTTTTATTGGCAGCTTTAAAATATTATTTTTCTTTACACCATGTATTCTTTCATTGTTGAAATTTAAATACATTTTTTAAATTTTAATTGGATGTATTTTCAGTATTTTAAAACCCAAATAATGAAAAATTTACTATTTTTAATATTTATATATATTTATATTATTGTTTTTAAGCAATTATTTAGTTTCAAAGTTAATATCAAGTCCAAATTTATTTCTCAAAATTTTTATCTTTGATTTAAAATGGAATTTTACTTTTCAAACTATTACTAATTACTATTACTACTATTGCTATCATTATTATTTTAACTTGCATCAAAAATAATAAAATTAGAACATACTATAAATTTTGCTGAAATTTTAAAAAAAAACTTACTCCACAAAGTTCCAAATCAAACATAAGAAAAATAACTTAGAAACGATTTGTTATATAAATAAGCTGCATAAAGGCACTTACGTATTCAGAAATATGCCATTCTTTGAATGAAACTAAAACACTAGATGACTTTGCAGTCTGCGCATAAAACAAATAA
>JAPMOR010056219.1:259859-270288 GCA_026543865.1 Argiope aurantia | reverse complement strand
GGACTCAAAGTGAGCTTGGGAGTTCAGGTAACTGCTATGAAGTGGTTCTGCTCCACAAAGCTTCGAAAACCTCCTTGGATTCCCTTTGATGTTGAAGACAAACGTTGCGCGAAATCAGAATATTACTGCCTATTCAAGGATGAAATAATAATTTGCGAGTTTCTAAGTACGCGCACCGTTTAATTTCAAACAGATGACAGAGAAAGTGGAATATTATAAGAGAGAGAAATTGCAGATTATCCACGATTGAAAAGTTTCATTACCGTTCAATTAAGCACTTTTGTATGATTATTGAGTAAGAGGAACAGTAATTATTCATTGAGCATTAACGAGTTTGGATTAGACAGCAATTAAAACAGTTGATTATTTTGTAAATATAAATTGTAGAGAATCATGTAATAATTTTATTTAATAATGAAATAAATGAGAGAAGGATACATGACAAAGGTTTTGGAATTCTTTTTTAAGAAAAGGATAATATAACTAGAGCAACTTCGAATTCTTAAAAATAACATTTAAACTTAAAAGAAAGAAACTTATTAAAGTTAAATAAATGCTGAAATTTAAATACATTTTATAATTTTCGCATTTATGTCAAAACATTAAAAGGAGATTCGAATTTTTAATCCGAAATATCGTAGCATAATATTAAATCATGTGGCAATGTTCGTATTTTACGTTTGAGTCATCTGCCTTCTTGAAAGGTTTTTGAAAACTTCAATTACAGTTATTACAAAAATGCACCAAAAGTATATGTAATGCCATTTTCGATGACATTATAACTCACTCACTATATTACAACTCATTTGTAAGCAACTAAAATAATAAAAAATACTGTTATATAATGGACTTAAAAATGTTTCTATAGATTTATTAAAAATAGAAAAATATTAAATGCAAATAAAATTAATATCATTAAAAAGCTATTACATGTCCAAAGTTATTCGTGGCAAGCGATTTTTATAATTTGTAATAATTAATATTATTTGTAATAATTTTTATTAAAGAAATTGTGTATTTTTAATGAGCATTTATTACGCAAGAAATAATTATATTTTGATGTCAGTAATTCTTTTTAAAAATAGTTTGCACTCTGGGGATCATTTCAGCTTTTATTGCTATTTTTTTTAATGTATTTAATTTTCCATCTTGCATGTCGCATTGTAAAATTCTTCACAAGGTGTAATTTGCAGATAATATTCACTCAAAAGTCAATAGTATGTTACTAGAATTTGTAATCAAAGTTAAAAAAGTAAGTATAAGTAATTTGCAATTATGGAAAGTAAAAAAAGCGATTAAAGTGTTACATGTAACTGAAAAATTCAATAAACTGGGCGAACCAGTTGCTCACCAAAAGCAACTGGTATTGCATAAAAAAATTGTTTGTCGATTTTCCTTGGCATCAACGCACGTTATCATGTTTTTTCATGGGAAAGAATATCTAAAATCTTCCAATGATTAGAAATCGCTTAAAACATTCTACATTTACATGTTAGAATAATTTAGGCATTTAATTGCCTATGTTCAAATTTGTGATAATATGTCAGTAGTAGAAAAACTATTTTTCTACTAACTAATAGAACTCAAAACATCAGCACTCGCATTATTTGCTATTTTAAATGATTTTATGAACATAGAATGGAAAAATTGCGTCGGAATATGCACCTATGGTGCTCGTTCAGTGTCCGGAAGATTCCAAGGTGTACAAGCAATTGTAAAAGAAAATTCGCCTCAGTGCACACATTGCATGATCCACAGAGAAACTTTGGTTTCGAAAGAAATGAGTCCTGGTTTGAATATTGTGTTAACTACGGTTGTAACCGTAGTAAATTATATAAAAATGAGATCCCTGAAATCGAGAATCTTTTCCGCACTTTGTAAAGACATGGATTCAGTACTTTCAGCTTTACTATTTCATAGCGAGGCAAGATGATCACCACGTGGGAAATTTTTGCAACATGTTTATGAATTAAGAGAAGAAATCGCCATTTTCCTGAAAGAAGAAAACAGACACGAGGCCGAGAATTTTCGCAATGGTTTATTTGTGATGAAATTGAAGCACTTAGTCGACATATTCTAGAAATTAAATAAATTGAATCTTCAACTCCAAGGAGCAAATACATATTTGTTGTATACGAGTGAAAAAAGTTAATGCTTTTTGTAGAATATTGGAATTGTGGAGCAGAAATTTAAAGCAAAAAACTTAACAATGTTTGAAAATGTGGATGATTGTACTAAAACTTATAAGGCTGAAGAAGAACATGTAAAAGTTTTTTTCGTAAAAATTCAAAATCATTTAGCCATGCTGGTAAAGAATTTTAAAAAAGCCTTTTCATGCTGACAACAAACTGATAACAAGTTAAGAGTGGATTTAGGATCCATTTCATAAGACTCCCGAAGGACTCTCAGTTGATGAAGAAAAATTCATAGACTTCACGACAAGTGACGAAACTAAAAGACAATTTAGTAATAAATCACTATTTGAATTTTGGGCAGGAGTAAGGATGATTTTTCTGCACTAAAAACAAGGACATTTCACATTCTATTACCATTCAACATAATTCCTTTGTGAAACTGGATTTTCTGCTGTAGCTTCTTTAAAGACAAAATATAGAAACAGAACTGAGAGTGGCTATTTCTACTATTAAGCCTTCCTTCGAAAGACTTTGCTCCGCAAGACAGGCCCAAGGAAGTCACTAATAATTATTAATGTATGTTTTGATTAAGTAAGTTTTGATTTGTAAGTTGTTTTACTTTAATAAGTTATTAAATAAGTCCAAATGTATTTTGTTTCCTTTGTGTATGTGTGCTTTCCTTTCAGTCAGTTAATCAATTTTTTAAAATAATATTTTCTCTTGGATATTCTCGCACCCCCCTCTAGTTTGCTTGAGGCCCCCTAGGGGGGTGCGCCCTACAGGTTGAGAATCGCTGTTTTAGAGATATTAAAAGTGTGTAGAAAATATGTTTTATACATTAAAATATCACCACGATTTGTGTTCAAATAATATTTAAAACTAAAATTCTTTGCCGCTCCTTTGAAATTCCTTGGCCGCTTTCTTTTTGTACCCAGTTTGCGAGTAAATCCAAGTAGAAATAAATTTTCCGTACTTAAATCTGCAAGTTCCCAAAATTCATTAATTTTTTTTATCTGTTCTTCCACACTAATTAGTTCTGTACATGCCCTTGAGCATTGGCAGTCTTTATTCACGAATTTTTCTAGAGAATAATTTTACCTATTTCTGTGTAGTATTTTTTTCCGCAATTTCGATTGACTTTTCTTATTTTTTGGATAAAGTAACCTTGTTCTCTTCGAAACGTTCCCCTGTATTATCATCCTCGTCTGATGACGAAGTCAATAGGGATTTTTTTTTTAATAATTTTGGTTCGAATTGTCTTTGCATTGAGATCTTGATTACAAGTGTCTTCTTTTATTACCAATCGCCATGACTCTTATTTCTGCAAGGAAAATAAAAATAATAAAATTACTTGCAATGAGGATTTTATTGAAGTGGAGTTATTACCCAGAAAACTTTTATTTTCTTTTAACACTTACCAAATTCACTTTCAGGTGCATCAGAGTTATAATTTCCGTAATCGCTTTGAGCTATTTTTTTTCTTTTTATTAAAATAAAACCACAATACTTTATTAATTTTTCAAATAAGAATGAAACTGTTAAGGATTTTTGTACGCCGAGCACAAAGAAACAAACTGTGGACTTGTCTAGTATTTATTAGAAACTGAATTGGAATTACTTGCAAGCTGATTAAACTATTGCCAATATTATTAACATTTCTCGGTGTCGGAAGTAAACATATTATTGTCGAAACATAAAATTAAGATACACTTTTTATTATTTATGAAATATTATACAACGATTTTCAATATCAAAGCTAGATAGATAGAATTGAAATGGATATTTTTATGTTAATCTTTTTTTTTCGTAATAAATTTTTAACTCTTTGAAATGAACAAAAATTAGATGACACGAGTGTTCTTCTTGCGAGTTTCAGATTTTCTGTGTCGTGCAGCGCTTGAAACTTTTTCACCTGAATCGTTGCTTTCGCATGAGGTTGCATTGGATTGGATAATAACATTGTCTTCTGGCATTTCTTCTGTCGTCCCATAATTCCACTGTTTACTCCAAGAAGTTAAAAATAAGATGAAGAGAAAACACAGACGACGGTACAGAAATATCCTAGATTTTAGACGTGATGTCAAACGGCCACATTTCCTTCATCATAGAGCAACCGGAGCTAAATTTTGTCGTAATATATTCAATCAAAAATATGTTCAATAGAAGATGTATTTGCACCACTTTTAAAATAAACATATTTTCAATATTGTTAAGAGCTAAAATTTCCATCTCTCAAATATTAGAATCTAAATTTTTTTTACTTCAAATTTTTTACGCATAAAAAGATTATAACAGGTTTTATCTATAACCATTATCTCCATTTTTTTCAAAAATGGTCTTGCCCCACTTTCAAAATGAAAGGCTCATATTATAAGCAGTATTCTTATTCAAAAATGTACAAAAATGTCGAAAGTGGAGAGCTTCCGTTTTTTTTTTTTTTCCGTTTTTTTTTTCTTTTAATATTATTTTATTCTTTTTTATGAATCAGATGCACATTTTTTTTTCTTTCCTTTTTTCTTTGATTGATACTTTTATATATGTGGTGACTACCTTATCACTATCCACTATGTAATCTGACCGGCCAGAATTTAATACTCCTTCTTATCTTGAGATAATTACTTCCACTTGTTCTTCTGCTAATTTTTCTTGTTTTGTCTTTTTTAATGAAATACTAGCCGCCTTTGGCGACCAGCCGTTTCGCCAGTATTACCGCTCACTACAATTTTCAATTAAATATTTTAAGTAACTGGTCTCTTAATAGATTCTCAAACAAACAATTTTAATCTTCAAATTTTGATAGTCATACCAAATTTATACTGTTGTTTCGTTCATCGTTCATCGTTTCGTTCAATTCACTATATATATTTTGCTAATTTGTTGTCATTTCCGATAAAACTTCAATTTTAATTTAAAATGGAAATGATGAAATTGCAATTAATATAAAGATATTTTTAAATAAAACCAAGTGTTTTATTTTATTTATCATCTTTATTGTTATTTATTTATTATTATTATTATTATTATTATTATTATTATTATTGAATATGAGTATTGCAAACAGAATCGCTCAGTATTTAAGTCTTATGTGAACTACAAAATATTTTTCATTATGTAATATCTCAAAGAATAATTCAACAAAAATTTCTGAGATTCAGCATAAAATTCAGTTTTGCTTTCAAAAGGATTGAAATGAAATCAATAATATTTTGTTCCGGCCTATAAATATATTTCAAAAATTATTAATTCTAAATTTAATGCAGTAAGGTATCATATTCTGAGAAATATTCTACAAATACACACCAAATTTTAAATAAATGAATGAATGTTTCTGTTTTCCACGATCAACTAAGACTTATTTATGAAGTTTTGAATGTTAAAAATTTAGAAAAACTCAACATTTTCATAATCTTTGTCCAATTAATCGAGAAACCTGTGCGCTGATTGGCGTATTTTCTTTGAAACGATCGATGGAAAATCTAAAATTATCCTTTTTTCATTGAATAGTGATATTCAAATTTTCTTAAATCAGTCAGTTTAAGTGATTGATTCAGTTGATTGGAAATTAACTCTTTTTATCTAAAATATTAGTGTTTCAAGAACATTTTGTTATTCGTAATTTCCACAGCAGAAGCTTTAGTAAAATCAAAAATTCGTTATTCATTAGAGCATTTATTAAATCAAGTTACATAAAATATAATAATTTTCCATTTAGACCATTTTAGCAGATCTGTGACGTACTAAAGGTTTACAAATCAGCTGTGTGACCCTAATTTGGATGGATATCCTGTTCATATTAAACAAAACTTGCCTTAAAATATAACTGATTTATTGGATTAATAATATAGAGTGTAAAAGATCATAAAATGATTTTTCTTGAATTTATTTTTTAGAAAAAATAATATTTCATATATGTTTCCTTTCCTACAAACACGTGCCGAAAATTATATTTTTGCAGATTTTATTTCCAAAAAGATTTAATTTATTTTCAGTTGGAGCTTTAATCAATGTGATGCCAACACTTTGAAAAAAAGCTAATTTTTTCCCATGAATACGAAACGTGCTCGAGCAGCTTAAATTTTATTTTTATTTTGTGCGAAAAAAAATTGTGGAAAAATATATTTAAAATTTTTATTTAAAAATTAATTAAAAATAGAAACTTAATTTAAGGTTAAAACATTGGTATCATTTAAAAGATAAATAATATTGATTTCTAACTTGATGTAAAAATCTTTTTTGTGCGATAATATTTTCGCAAGTTATAGCAGAAACACGAAAAAATTTCGCTCAATTTTTAAATAAATAAAATTCTCATAAAAAATTCGAAAAAATAACCCCCAGGTGCAATTTCCCGACCTCCAAGGTATACACGTGCCAAATTTGGTAGCTGTAGGTTGAATGGTCTGGCCTGTAGAGTGCCAACACACACACACACACTCACACATTGAGCTTTATTATAAGTACTACATAGAACAAACACATCAAAAGTAAACATAACATTTCAATAGTTGTCAAAAACAAAAGAGAGAAAAATGTAATTAATAAGCAGACGATATTTAGATAAGTACAGATATTTAGACTGGAAAATGAAATTAACTGAAATTAATCACACGCGCAGACGATATTTACAAAAGTAAAAATATTCAAACCTGAAAAGGAAAATATATGAGTTATTCCATCAATAAATACCATAAGTTTGTTTATATCTTCATTATTTTATGAGTCATTAAACATCAAAATGGGTCCGGGACTAAATAAACACCCTGTATAGAGAGTGTAAAAGATCATAAAATAATTTTTCTTGAATTTATTTTTTAGAAAAAATAATATTTTATATTTGTTTCATTTCCTACAAACACGTGCCGAAAATTATATGTTTGCGGATTTCATTTCCAAAAATATTTAATTTATTTTTAATTGGAGCTTCTTTAATCAATGTGATGGCAACACTTTGAAAAAAGCTAATTTTTTCCCATGAATGCAAAATGTGCTTAATTTTTATTTTTATTTTTTACTAAAAAAATTATTGAAAAACATAGTTAAAATATTTATTTAAAAATTCATTAAAAATAGAAATTTAATTTTAAATATTAAAACATTAGTATCATTTAAAAGATAAATTTTTGATCTTTAACTTCATGTAAAAATCTTTTTGTGCGGTAATATTTTCGGAAGTTATAGCAGAAACACGTCAAAATTTCGCTTAATTTTTAAATAAATAAAATTCTAGTTAAAAATTCGAAAAATAACCCCCAGGTGCACATTCCCGGCCTCCAAGGTATACACGTGCCAAATTTGGTAGCTGTAGGTTGAATGGTCTGGCCTGTAGAGCGCCAACATAGACACAAACACACACACACACACACACACACATTGAGCTTTATTATAAGTATAGATAAATGTACACTTGCTCTTCCGGAAAGTCATAACAGTTTCTGAAACTCTCAACATTTAAGTAGAAGAATATTCCCATGCCTTCACACGTTGTTCAACGAATTGTGTTCATCTTTGCGAGAGAAAATGAATGCCATCGTTTTTAAATGATATGGTATATATCTTTCTGAATCATTTCTGATTTTCGTTTTTCATCGTGCTCTTGTTTCATTCAAACTGCAGATAAGGGAAACGTTAAGTATGTTTTCGAGTTTCCATTGTCTAAAACTGTTTATAATTTGCCTCGTTTCCTAACAATGATTATTTTTTTATCATTTATCATCGCTTTCTTGCCTGAGCTGCACATGTTTATAAGTTAGTCAGAAAAATAAAAATTAGATAAAACCTCCTATTGATTGGATACTAGAACGCTCCATTCCTTTGAAGAGTGTAAAAACGTGCTAGCTAATGTTGCTTTGCTTGCACACACGAAAGACGATGTGAAATTGTATCTTATAAGATTTTCTATAAGTTCAGATCTGAGTCAACACGTTTATAACAAACCTCAACCGCTTAAACCTTTGTCTTATAAGTTAACTCTTGCTGAAAAAATATTATAGTATATGTGACAGAAAATTACTTGAGATCTATTTTTCTATTCATCAGTTTCGACATTTTATGAAAGGTAGACAATTCACAATTTGTTGTGATCACTGACGTTTGTTTTCTGTCAAAAAATTTTTTATTCTTGTTAAGCTAGGCAAATAGAATTTTTGACATAGTTTTCCACTGATATCCTATACCTTTCAGGTGATTCCAGTGAGTTAGCTGACGCGTTTTCTCATGTAGTTGAAATTCACTTTCTAATTAAAATTGATTATGAGATTATGGCTAGGGTCAATAACAGTCATAAGTCTTTAATGGAAGGTAGTTCAGTATTGAAACTTAAAGTTTTTGAACTTGCATGTGGATTAAAATGTTATGATGATTCAACTGACACTATACGTTTTTACGTCCAGAAACTTTCAGAATAATTGTTTTCTACAGCATTCATTTCCTATCTTATCCTCGAGTAAAAACTACAACTAAATTAATAAAGGACAGTTTTATTTAGCCTTCCTTGCAGAAAAATAGTATACAATTCTCTTAAGATTGCATTGATTTCCAAAAATAGTAAAATAGCAAGGCATTCTTCAGTCAAACTGTTCCTCGCATTTCAACAGGAATAAGCCACCTTAATCTCCACTTTGTGGAGCTTCTACCAATATTTGGTGGCCATGCTTACTGTCTAGCATGCATCATAGATTTCTAATGTGGACAGAAGTTTTATGAAATATGAAAGCCAAAACCTGTGTTGAAACATCTGTTAAAGGCTGGTTTGCAAGGTTTTGAGTACCTGAAATTATAACAAATGATCATTATTCACTTTTCAAATCGAAATTACTTCCGGCATTTGTTTAATTTTTAGGTTCAAAGCTGATTTGAACTACAAAATATCATTCAAATGGCGTGATAGAGAGATCTCATCGACAGTTGAAGGATATTGTTAAATGCGAATGACTTTACTCTCCATATTGGAAGCATGGCTGTTATTCTGGGTATCAGAGACGGTTTAAAAGAGAACTTAAGTGTTTCCCGCTCTGAATTACTCTATAGGGAACCGTATATTTTCCTGGACAATTTCTCCCCTCAAGTAAAACTAGTCTTGCAATTCCTGAATTCATCCGATAATTAAAGAATAACATTCAAGGTTTGCAGACTGTTCTTGCTTTTACATCACGCAATGCAAATTACACTCTATTAACCCTTTGAACAGCCTTACGCTCTTCAAATAATCTCTGAACTAGATCTTGTGGGTGGTATTTGAGAAATTGAAACTACCTTATTCAGTAAACAACATTATAGAAAAAATACATATTTTCTAGGTACATTGATGGACTGTTCTAAGATTGCTTAAGCCAAGAATTGTCTGATTCATCCCAGCCATGGTCCTTCAATGCGGTAAGATTGTTCTCATCTCCCAGGCCTATTTTTATTTGCAATGGTTTCAAACTTAATGGTCATTTGAGAACAGCTATCTGCATCTTTGGCAACAACTTTATAGAGGAGATTCAGTACATTCATGATCATTGCTCAGTTTGTGTAGTGGAGTTAATGGTCTTATAAAAAGCTCTATCCTGGAAAAAGTAGAATGGACATTTATTCAAAAATTGAATTCAGACATTTATTCACTGATTGCATGTCAGTCCTAAAAGTTTTATCCTAAGAAGGATACAATTGAAGACGGCAAAAAGATTGTTGATGATGCGATCTCTTTGCACTGGATCAAACCCCTTATCGTTATAACTAGAAATGAAATACCCGATAAAGCAACTAAGTCCTAAAAGTGTAAGTGGATATACATCTCATTATTTCGAATATATCAGTCAAAATTATATAATAGTCACTAAAAATCATTCTATGAAAAGCATGGCTAAATCACTGAAGTGATAAGAAAGATAAAAAATTTCTAGATGCATAACCAATAAATATCTTTCTCAAACAGCAATGAATCATGGATTATATTTCTAATATTGAAAAGTTGTGTTTGTCTTCACAGTTGTGTTTGAAGTTATAGAAATAATTAAAATTATATTCAGCATTATATTCTCAAGTGCTTTCACATCATCTCACTAATCAAACCAACGTTCTTTCTTTCATCTCTAATACTCCTCTAATATCTGAAGATAAATACATTCTGGATTTCGTTTTTCACATAGGAAATCATATTTTTCAACTTGAAAGAAGTCTTGGTGCTATTTAATTTATTGCAAACGAATCCTGCAAGTTGTCTCAACCTCTCAAGAATTTATTCCTAATTTAGCAAATTCTGCCAATTCCTGAGACTCTCGTTTTTTTTTTTTTTTTTTTTTTTTTTTTTTTTT
>JAPMOR010056219.1:178395-259759 GCA_026543865.1 Argiope aurantia | reverse complement strand
TATTTTTCATGTTTTTCTATTATAAATATTATAATTTTTTTATTCCTTTCCTTCGTTTACACTTACTTTTTTCTCCCCTTTCCTTTTTATTATTTACCCTAATTTTTATTTTTATTTTTTCCCCAATTACTCTATCTTTTTTTGCTTCCAACATATATGCCTAGTATCTTTCTTCCCTTATTTTGTTAGGCTTGTTTGTTTTTTTTTGTCAGCCGAATTCTGTTTTTTATTATAATAAATATTAATGAGTCCTTTAGGTGTAATGCCGTTCTTGGCAAATCCCATATATTCATCAATCTCATCTTACGATGGGACGTACAGGTTCTTGCGTAGAACGGACAATGTCTTTCGATCACATGCAAAAACAAAAAGGAATAGTAACTCTGGCCAAGTTAAAGACTGCTTACATTTTAAATTATAATCTTACATTGGCTGACGTTTTTCTATATACTCATCTGACATGACACTCGATTTAGACGAATGATTAGATTTCGCATTACTTTTCCGGTCGATTTATAACTGAACTTCAGTTTTGTAGAAACTGTTGGGGCGACCACTCTACCATTACCCTCTATGTAATCTGGCAGTCAAGAATTTAATATTCTTTTCCAACTGAAGAGAGCTACTTGTACTTGTACTACTGCTAATTTTTCTTACTTTGTTTCTTTTTATGTAAAATAAAGTTACTCTTGTTCTTGTTCAAAGTTGTAGCATGTTTTAAAGCGTTCATCATTTAAGTAGACGAATCCACCTCCCCCCACACACAATATAATTCTAAATAGAAAGATTTAAAGATTTTGAAACTTTTGCCTCAAGCATAATACTATAATAATGTCTCGGGCTTGTATCATTTAAAAAATTAATTTGTTTTTAATTCCTGGGAGTAATAATTTACATACAAAAATGTATTTAATAATGTTACAATTCATGAGAGTATAAATATAGAAACTAAAATAATAAATAGTATAATTCCATAATGCACTTTAAATATTTGTAATAACTTATTAAGATATATGAAAACGTTGTACAGAAATAGCATTGTTAAAACTGAAAAGTTTTGTTTTCATTTTATAATAACACAAAACCATTTTTATGCAGTAATAGGCTCGGAAATATTTGACGATTTTTGTTTAAAATTATAGATTAAAATTTAGATTAGTTTTCAAATAAAAATGTGATTGAAATTTTTTTTTAAATCTTTTTATGTCGAGTACTTAATCCACAAGAAATAATTATGTTGAAATTGCTGACTCTAGGTCTAAAATTCAATACAACATTTTAAGCGATTATTCACCACGTATATCACAATATACAGATAGTATGCCAGGCTATAAATCACATAATTAAAACAGATTTTATCTTTTCAATAGCCTCGTAAATTTCTGTTAAATAACAAATGAAGTGTAAACATTTATGAATTGCTTTCTACATTCCAATCAATTTCGTCATTTCAAATTAGTATAGTATTGTTGAGATTCCATTTACTTTTATCTGACATTTGCAATACATCTAAAAAATGCAGTTAATAATTATGATTGGTGCAATCAATAAGTTAGTTGAATTACTGTATCGGCTGAAACATTTCTAAAATGTCATATCTCTATATTTTCAAAGTTTCAAATTAGAATAAATAAATACTATTCTGTTTCACTGCATTCCTATTCTAATCAGTTTTAAAAAACATTCACTTTAACTCTATTAAGATAAATTTTTATTCATTCAAATGTTAATTCAAATATAAATTTCTAAAGTTCTAAACCCTATTTCTGAAATAATTATACCCTAGACGTAAATCTTCAGTGATGCGAATTTCAAATATATTCTTTTAAAAAGAAAATAATTTTAAAATGTATGATTAGCATGCCTTAAATCCATTAATTAAATAGATAAATTGCTGAATAATATCTAATATTTTCAAGTATAAGGAAGTCTAAGTTTAATAGCGAAGAGTATCATTAGTTATGATTACAATTATGTGATTTAATTATTTGATTTAGAATAACAAAATGAAATTTTTCAATAAGGGATTGAAGACAATTAGTAAATAAATATGAACTATATAGTCATCATTTTTTAGCCAAGAATTACTTAGAGAATCTGTTTATCTAAAGATAGTAGAGCGTAGAATTGCAACAATTATTTTTATCATTCTTCCATTTTTATTACTCTTTCTTATCTGATTTAAAGCACGTTTCTTCGAAAGTTACTAAATAATATAATTTATTTCATATTTCATTCTTTTAAATACACTGTGGATTATTTTTATAATCATAATTCTTCAGAGACAGTAATTAATTGCTTTTATGTCAATTTCGCACTCAATTATGTCTTCGTAGATATACCCACTGCAAGACCTAGATATTGAGAAAATTTATTTAATAAAAAAAATAATACTCATTATACTTATGTTATTATTTTCGTAGGCGCAACTATATATATATGAATATAGTTTTCTAAATCTTTTTTATTTATAAAGTAAGGTTCAACAGATACATACATATACTCTCCTGCTTGAAATTTTGATACCACTTTTACAAAATGTTCTGAATATATACATAATTATACAATTTTATTTTATATATTACAGTTTTCCTTTTTTTTTAATATAGCTCTTTCAACAAAAATATTTTTTTTAATTTCATTAAATTTACTCTTTATTTTAATCCTCAATACGAACAATTTGTTTCAAAGAATTCATTAAAATGTCAGCAAAGCAATTTTATATTGCTCTCATGTGATTTTCAAATACAATTTACCTTCTACAAATGCAACAAGTAAATTCCATTGTGTTTATGTCACTGCATCAGGGAAACATTTTAGGATTCAGAAACATCTGTAAAATCTCTAGAATTATTTGTATTTCAGACGAAGATTTATATGTGATCTACAGAAATGACGTTTTCGAAATACGGGTGAAATGCATTTTGTGTAGGAAAGCCTTGTATTTTCCATTTCAAAGATTTCAGTTACTGAGACTAAATTTCTTTTCTTTAAATAATGTTTCAAAATATCAATTCACTTTTCTCTTGTTTCATACATGTTTCAGAATATCTTGCAGCCCGAAAAACTAGAAACATTTCCTTTCCTTTCTTCTGACCTAGATTTGAGTGGGAAGTAACTGCAGGTAAAATTTAAATTTAACTTGAAATCATTAACTTTAGTATGTCTTAAAATTAATTTTAATTTAATTCATTAAAACAGGTATATATTTTGATTTTTTAATTTATTTTAATATGTATGTTAAAATTTTTATTGCAGATGAAGTTTTGAAATTTTAATCAAAAATAATTTCTATACTTAACAAACTTCTTAGCGAAATATACTTTAAATTAAGTGCTACGTAAAATATACTTCATAGCTTTAAATAATTAAAAAGATATATTTATATATAAAATCGACTTTCTTTTTTATGAAATCTTGAAATATTAAAGAATTTTGTCAATAAATCATTCTAGATTTTTTTATCCACTTTACTATTATTACAAAAGATACTATAATTCTAGAAATATACCTTATGTGATGTATTCCACTCTCTCATTTTTTTAAACTTTTTTCATTTTTCCTTCCTCTAGGCAGATTAATTTAATTTAAGTGGCAATTTTTTTCTATTATATATTTAAAAATTGTAAAGCTTTGATGAAAAATGCATTCTAAACCTTTATTTACGATTTTATTTATTCCTTTTACTGCTACAAAAATTCAAGTAAAGAAAATGCGATGTATGCCTTTTTTTGTCACTTTTCAACTATATTTAAGATTTCCCTTTCAGGATTTGAAATAAATCATTTAACGATAGCATCAAAACAAAAGGAACCGGTGAAAACTATTCAGAAAAGAAAGAGAAAACCTAATGTTCTATACATCCTTTTCGATCGAAAATAACAACCTGACAACACGCCATAAGAAAAATGTTCTAATAATCATGATAAGAAGGCTTTCCTTTTTCTGCTTTTTATTCATATAACATTCTTAACTCCAATGATGTCAAAAGGAAGGAAAGGAAAACAACTCTTCTCTTTCTTTTATTTTGTTTTGTGGAACCTTTCCTTTTTTGTGGAATATTTTGTATTAGAATAAATGGTTGATGCCAAATTCAATGCAATAACTTTCAAAATAATTTTAAATAATGTCAACGTGTTCTTGAATGTGTATTATTCTACGAAGTATAAATAAAAGGAATGCCCTATGCTCAGAATCATAAGTTCAATATGACACCTATATAAATGCCATTGATCTTTAAACATTACAAAAGTCCTATAAATCAAAACACATTATATCAAAAATGTATAATTTTGAATGTTTGAAAAATAATTTCTTGCTGTCGTAGATATTTTTCTATAAGCTGATAAAACTAACTAAAGTTTTATTCTAATTTCCCTATTGCATTATGAAATGTCCGGAGTTTCTACAGTAAAGAGAAGTCCTCAAAAGGAAATATATCCTTGTTATGATGTTTTCTATATTAAAGAATATTTTCAAGCTTTGTACTAAAGGAAAATATCTATTTTAACTAACTATGCATTTAAATGAAATTATTCATATATAAATAGCAGTCATGAAAATATAATTACATATCATGATAAACTGAATTCAAATTGACATAAGTAAAATAAATCCAAAATTTAAATGATAATTAAGTCGAATAATGTGAATCTCTGCTAAGCGATCATTAAATCTCTCCTGCATTTTTATTATATATTGTTGATCTATACTTAATTACTAATGTAAGAAGTTCAAAAATCAAAATCATAAGGATTTTAAAACTGCCAAATTTATTATTTAATTTTACTTTCCTTATGGTATGATTAAATTTGATTAGTTTCTCATGAATGAAGATTGTTGAAATAAAATAATCGCAATGTGATGAATATGTCATACTGTTATGAATACATAGCTTCAATCATACATCAATGCATAGAATCAATCACATAATGAGGCTATTATAATGCTATTTAAGATGTTCAGAAAATAAAATAATTTGATATATGTCATAAAATAATAAAAAGTATTATAATTATTCATGACCTTCAAATTTGGTTCTATGCCAAAGATTTAAATCGGAATCTTAATCTATTAAGCAATTATGTAATTAACCGGTCAACCGGGTAAATATTCAATTTGTTTTGCCTTGAAATATTTCGTCACACCCAGCTAACAGGTTATTCCTTAATCATGATCTCCGCGGTAATAATTTTTCATTTATAATTATTTCATTATGAAATTCATGTATAAATGTTTCAATTTATAGTTAGTAATATTCCAACTTAAAAATAAAATTTATAAAAGAAGGAAAAATTTATCTCTAAATAAACAGTAAAATTCAAATTTAGTTTTCAAATTTACAAAATATGTTCAGGAAAAACTCTAAAATTTCTTCTGAAATTTTATATACATTAATACGTTCTCCGTATTAAAATTCATTAAAACGCCATGATTTTAATTCCACCTAATTTTAAAGGCAAATTTAAATTTTCCATTATAAATTAACTCGAATGTTTATAAACATTCCAATTCAATAAAAAGTATGAATAAATTATGAACAATTGAAATTCAGGATATTTAATATTTATTGAAGTTTTTAGTTTGATATATCTTTATATATAATGGATTGATTGAAATAATTGCTCCTCTCTTTTCATTTACCTGCTATTACAAAGATGTAAAAATTTTAAATTTTAAAAAAAAATTAAAGAAACTCTAGAATTTTTTAAAAAAATTTTGGAATAGAAACATATAAAAATGTCGATGTAAAACAGTAACTGATGCACAATTTCAGCCATTTTTGTTGTTTGATTTCGAATAAATTCTATGAAATTCGAAAGTGCAATGGGAACCGCCATTTTTACTCATTCTGAAGGATCATCACATTTAGCAGGTGGTTATCAAAATAATGGAAACACTTTAGATTTATTAAGAAACATTTGTTAGTTTGGTGTATAACCGCCTTTGGCGTGTAAGACAGCCTGGATTCACCTAGGAATCGATTCATACAAGTGTTTAATAGTGTTTAGAAGAATACTGTACTATTTTTCCTGGAGATATTGTAAAAGTTCTGGTAGAGATGCCGGTGGAGAATATTGATTCCGTATTAAACTCTCTAAATTAGATAATAATGGCTCAATTATATTGAGGTCGAGTGACTGTGCAGGCCAAGGTAGATGTTTCATTAATCCTCGTATTCATCAAACCATGATATGACAAGTCTCTCTGCATAGATAGGTGCATTATCATCCTGGAAAATTCCATCTCTTGCAGGAAACAAATGTTTTCATCATAGAACGGCCCTGTCTGCTAAAATTCTCTATATTTCTCTCCAGTGATCCTTCTTTTCAGGATTACAATTGTTCTAGCAGGAAACCACGACATGGCTGCCCATATCATGACAGATCAACCTCCATTCTTGACAGTTGGAAGGATACAATCACGATCATAAGCTAGTGCAGGTATCCTCCAAACGTATACCAGTCTTGTTGTAGGGAAAAGTGTGAAACGCGATTCGTCGAACCATATTATTTTCTTCCACTTATGAATCGACCAGCTTTTGTGAGTGTGACACCAATGTAGACGACGTTTACCTTTAACATCTATGGTTTGGGAATTGCTGCTCTGCCATGATGATTTATGAAGGTTCTGTTTATGAAGGTGACTTCTAACTGTAATTACTGACAATATAGAATCCAGATGGGTATTGAGCTTTGCCGTCACTTTTGCTGCACTTGGTCGCTTTTTAGACATTACAATCTACTTCAATATCCGTTGGTTTCTTTCACTGAGCTTCTCTTTCCGCCCACCATTTCGCTTTGCCGAGCTTGTCTTTCTACGCTGTGTGCATCCTGTCATGATTTTAGACACCGTACTTCTAGAAACTCCTAAAATGTTGGGATGTTTTGGTCAAACTTGCTCCAGCTAGACGGGCTCCTACAATTTGACCTCTTTGAAAATCTGAGAGGTCCGACATTTTACACTTTTGAAAAAAATCCAAGAATTAGAGAACTTCAATAAAGCTAACATATGCTACCAGAATTATTCATTGTTATTTATAAAAGAAACCTGGTGGCTATTTTATGTTAATGCTTACGAAGCGCATTCAAAAATGTTACTTTTATTCATAGGTGTTTCCGCTATTTTGATAACCACCTGTAACTTAAATGCATCAGAGAATAAATTTTATCCTTAAATATTAGCTTTGTTTAACAGAGAGATATTGAGGATCTTAATTAAATTTTCTTTTCAAAAGAATATCATTTTTAAAAGCAGAGAATAAAGCGAACTATAAATTCAACAAACACATTAGATTTGATGGGATTTGAATGAAATTTCTTTCAAAATTAATAAATCATAAAGGATAGGAAGTAATTAAGATTTCAAAGAACCCCGAAAAATCCCTGAAATATAAAATAGTTAGCTGGAATTTTTGAAAACTTTATTCAAGGAAGTACGATTGGATACAGTAGAAAATGAGTGAGTAAAAATATGAATAAGTGACAGATATATAATTAATATATGAAGAAAAATATAATGCCAGCATGATACCTACTTTTATATAGTGTAATCTTTATAAACTAAACAAATACAATATAGCACAAATTGATGTTTATATTTGTGATTCTTTATACTAAAAAGTAATTGAATGTATTTAGAGTGAAAACAAAACAGTGTAGGGATGAAATGATTGACTCATTTGTACATCTTTGATATCAAAATTTTAAAATGGAGTGAGAGACATTCATTTTAAGTACAGAAGTGACCGATAAGGTATTATTATGGATAATTTTGTCCAGTCTTTCAATAAATTTATCAAATAATACCGGTGGATGTTCGAAAAAATTTACAAGTGTTACATTTGAATAAATTGTTGGAATAATAAAGAGAAGGTCGATTTCATTTTTAGATTTTCCCAAAGGTCAAAGATTCGATATGTATTATCAATAGATATATTTTAAAAATGGGGGAAAAATCATGAATGGTATTCCAAATACCTGAGAAATTTCAATCTCGCAGTCGCGTTTGTCATTATGGAGTTCATGATTTTATTCAACATTGATTGTTCAAATATCCTCACCTAAGGAAGAGGATATCTGGCCAAATCTACATTCTTTCTGCCCTCTAACATCTGAAATTAAAGATATTTTGGGATTTGCTTTTCATCACGGGAATAATATTTTTCATCTTATTCAGTATATTGTAAGCGAACTCTTAACTTGTTTGAGTCGCTTGAGAGTTGTCCATTAACACTACTCTTGTCTTATCCACTCAGATTTTGTTACTAGATGCGCTACCTTAAATTTGTCTGAGCTGCCTTAAATTTTTAATATTTAATTCTATTTGTTTTATTGTTTATTATCATTCTTCTTGTTATTCATTTTTTCTTTCCTAATTGTTATAATGTTTCTTCCTTACCTTCTTTAATGTTTACTTCTTACTTTTTTCTTTTTTTCTACCCATCTTTCAAAGTATTTTCCTTTTAGTTTTTTCATCTTTATTTATTCTTTATTTATCCTCCCCTTTCTTTATTTTTTTATTATTTTTCTTTTTTTCCCTCTCTCTTTTTCCATCCCTTTTTTTGCATTCAATATGTATTGTCTATTGACTGCTTTTTGTTATTTTCCAAGGCTTATTTTTTCCCCAGCAAAATTCTAATATATATTTACAGTAAACACCAATGAGCTATTTACCGGTGTAATGCCATTTTTGGCACACACCCTATATTTATCACTCTTACCAATCTTAGCATATGATGCATATTTTTTTTTGTATTATTTATTTTGTATCGCAGATTTTTAATGTTTTCTCCAACTCTCCACATTAGTCTATTATATCACTTAAGGTGAAGACAGTATCTTTCCACCTAATTGCTTAATACTGTTTGCCTAAAATGTTGCAGATATTTTTGTGTTTTACATGAATTTTATCCCCTGATTAGCAATTAAAGCATTGATCTCCCTTTGTGCAATTCGTTTTAAAATTATTTCCTTTTTTTGTAGTTATATATATTGTCCTATCATTTTTATTTATTTGCTTGATAACCTATTAAATATTTTTATTATTTCCTTTCTATCTTTAAAAATAATTGCTTTAGATGTTTGATCGCTTTAGAAGTTTTGGCTTCGTGATTGAAGGTGTCTGATTGAAGACTCGGTTTCAAAGAAGAGGTTCCATTAAATTTCTGTGATTCTTATAAAATCTTATGAGAGTTCACCCCCCCCCCCCCCCGCTAAGTGCCGGCCTCGACATCTGATCGTGATTCCAAATTATAAGGACGACTCCAAAATAATCGTAATGTTATTTTATAATAGGACGCTATTATATCTAATCTTATCCATTAAAATTCCCCTTTCTAGTTGAGTAATATTAATGGCATCCCATATTTATCAATTTTAGTTTATTATAAAAGGAAAGTTTAAATCTATTTTCTTATTTATATTATGCCCTAAGTACTATGAAATTTTTTCGTAGGTGTAAATCTGCAGTGGCATCTCTAAGCTTATTATCATTGAAAATCCTAAACCTTCTGAAGTAAAATGTACCCATCTGAGTGCATCCCATGCAGCTAAAAGAGATTTCATAGCTTCAACAATATTTTGTCATTTTCTTCTCCTTTTTTGAAATAATCGATACAGGTGTCCCGATATTTCCGTTTCATTAACTTTTATAATAGTCAGAGAGAAAATGTTTATTTAATCTTAACTTGCTATACATGTTTTATTTGTAACATTATTTCTTTGACGGTATATTGCAAATAACTCGTTGTAGCTGACTCTTGTTATAAACCGTGCACGTTACAGAAATATTTTACTGTAACTCCAACAAATATATGTTCCCCTATAAAAGAAATAGAAATAAGACCTCAGAGAAAATGAAGAGGCATGTTTATAGTCTCTAGTCAGAAATAGCACTAAACTGAGTAAAAGTAATTCGGACTGCGGAAATAAAACAGCGGGCTTTGCTACGTTTCTACTTTATAGACAAGATTGTGAAATAATCATTTTCCTTCAGTATTGTTATCGTATAAAATATGTCGTGGTGTTCTTTCGAACATTTCTTTTTTAAAATTGAAAGCATAATAATTATGTTTTCAGTTTCCATGCATCCATAAAGATAATTGAATTAATTTAAACTTTCATGAATTTATTCAATTTTGTTATAAACTATTTTTATTAACAAGAATTTAGTTTATTTTCGCATCCTGATGATCTTTTGCATACATTTTCAGGAGTTCTGTGGGCAGGGAAAATAAAGGGGTCATATCATTATTTATCATCAGTAATAAGTTATTTTAATTTTTGTTTCAGTTTGATTTTATCTAAAACTATTTTACAATTTAGAAATTTGTTATTTCAAATTTAACATTTTCCTATATTATGTCACAATGACAACAATATCTAAAAAATGCAGTTTCTATATTATTTTTTATCTAATATTAATAATTTTTGCCATCCATAATGAATTGCTAAATTTCCTATTTTAAAAATTTAAGAAAATGGTAATTTATTTTTAACTTGTAAATTTTAGAAAGAAAAATAATGAGAGTGAATTTTTACTATTCCTATAATATCATTTTCAGAAAAATCATTCTTGTACAATTATCACTATATAATTCTTATCCATTATATTATCTTACTATTTTATCCCATTTTCCTAAAGATTTTCCATTGTATATTGTCGTTGATGAAACTAAATTTTTGAACTATTTTGATGAAACTAAAATTTGTAACTATTTTCAGAATCAATTTCACTTTATTTTATTCTTAAAGACTTTGTTTAATAATTTTAGTAAATTCATTCATTTGTAATTTCCTATAGTATTCAAAATGGAAATGCCAGTAGTAGCAGTCCGCTACTACTTGTATCATTAATCCACTAAAATAATTTCGTTTCTTGGACAGAATTTAAATTGTTAGGAAAAGAATATAAATGTTAGTTCCTAAAAGGAAAAAAGAAATAAATATTTCGTAAGTGATGTTGATGCTTTTTCAAGCTATCACTATTTGAAATTCAGAATAGGAAATCAATAAATAATGTCGAAAGGAAAGATAAAAAATTTACATGATACGATATGATTGATAAGATTATTTGGTTTACTACATTCTGTAATGTCGTACGAATAAATTTCACTTTCTTTTATTCTTAAGCAGTTACGTTCAATAAATTTAATAAATTCATTATTATTCTTATAATTATTCTAGATAGGAATACTAAATTATTTCGTCTTAGTTTTTGAATTGTTAGAAATAAAATGTAAATTCTAATTTCTTAAAGAAAAAAAAAAGAAATATATTTCACAAGTGATGTAGATGTTCTATCAAACTATCACTCTTTCAAAATTAGAAATGAAAAATTAATAAATAATATTGAAATTAAAAATATAAGAACTATATTTATGCATGTTTTCAACGTTAATAGAGTAACGAAATAATAATGTAGCCTGAAGTATATTCGAAGACATAAAATTAGATCTGCTGTTTATATATTTTTGTAACATTTTCTAATTAAAATAAACTCGTTCTAGTTTTCGAATGTTTATTTTAAAATCGGAAATAAAAGTTTTCCTAACGTGTTTTCTTGAATTTAAACATCCGTATTATTTCTCATTTGCCTACTTTTTTCTTATCTTAAGTTAACGTGTTTTCTTATCTTCACGCTTCACTAATTATTTCTCATTTATTCAACAATAACTTGAAAATTATTTTTATATGGCTTTAGAATTATTATTATAATTAAATTTAAGAAAATAATAATGTTTTGAAACCATCTAAAAACATTTAATGAAAATTAAAAAATATATCAACCAAGATGTCTTTTTCTTACCTTTCATTTCATCGATATTTGTAAAAAAAAATACATTTTTATTCTAATTAATAATTTAATAAAACTTTTTGCTTTCATCTTTACCTTCAAAAGCCCTTTTATAAATCCAATAAATGTTTTAGATTGTTTTAATAGAACAGTTCACTATAATCTTTTCCATGGATTTTTTTCGGAAGTATCATAGTTAAAAGAGACTTCATTGTGAGCTAAATAAAGACAAACGCTCAGAATAAGGATCGCAAAAGATAATTAAATATAAATATTTTGATAACAGGCAAAACTTTGTTCCGACCTTCTCCTTTTATGATCCAGGATAAATTTAAAAAAAAGCTGGAGTTTGTTATTTCTGGATCTTTAAGAAGGAAAGAATTTTTTATGGATTCAAAATTATTCATTTATTAAATTTCTATCTTAATAGATTATTATTTTAAAAGGCAAATCTTGTTCTGCAACGTTGTCAAATATTTTTAGAGAAGATTAAAATGCATGTACATTTTTATGGCATGTTCATGATTAATTTATTTTTAAATTAAAAATCTTCATTTATTTTTTTATCTTTACTTTTTCTTTAGTCAATTGTTAATTTGCAATATCTATTTAATTTTCGAGATATCATCAAAATTGTTTTTGAAAAAAAGCTTTCTTGTCATTAAGAACAATTTATTTTTAGTTAACCAGATATTTGTCTTCCATCAATCGAAACATATTTCATCAACACAAAAGAAATTTTAACTTTATTTTAAAAGCACTTTTTTATCCTTAATTGAACCATGTTTACAAATAACAAGTTTCTATGTCTTGCTAAATAATATTTAGTATATATTTCAGAACTAAATGGACTCAATTACTAAAATAACATTTTTGATAAAAGACATCCATTTAATTTTGTACAGAGTTATTTGCAATTATAGTACCAGCGGATGAAACCTTATTTATTGATATGGTATTTACAAAAGTTATTTACCAGCGCTATGCACTAGCAGCCAGTTTCATTTTATTACATCAAGTGGTATTGAACTCCATCTGTATAAGGGACAGGAACGCTGTTTGTATACTTTTTTGATTCATGGACTTGAGATTTTACGTTAGACCAAGCTTAGTTATTTGCAATAGTACAGTACTTACAGCTGAATACTTAAACAATAAATGATCAAGATTTCAATATTTTCCCTTAATCTTAGTAATTTAAAAATATTATAAATACATAATCTTATAATAATAATATTTCGTATTATTATAATCTTAATTTTATTATTATATTATTTCTTATAATAATCCTATTTCTTATTATTATAATCTTAAATAATAATATTTTTCATTGTTAAACTTGGATTAATAATTGTTCTATTTTTAAATCGTTGCCAGTCTGGCATAGAACAATTACTTATATTTTGAATCAATGAGATTCACAGGTACTATAACATCATTAAAAGACGCTATTTTATAAGCTTGGTCAGTCTTTTTAATTACATTTTCTTTCTTTTAAAAAATAAATTTCAAAAATTTTAGAATAAAGTAATTAGGCTAAGTTAAGATAAAAAATATATTAAATTAATTATGATATGAATTAGATCAAGAGATATCATTGCTTATATAATGCCTTCTTAAATGAAATAATGGCAAATTTTAATAGTTGCAGACCGTCTTAGTCTCAGTTTATGCAGCACATCACTCCATTATTTTTAGAATTAACTATGATTTAATTTATAAACTTCGCATCTATAAAATACTTGTTTCATTGCAAAACGGATTTCTGATTCGATTTCAGTTTTTTACACCTTGTTCTTTAAAAACATATTTCGAACGATTTAATTGAGAATAATGATATCCAGAATAATTCCATTCTGAATTGTTATCGACTATAGTGCTAACGACATTTGCTTCAAATATGTATGAATAAATTACAATTGTTTTCTTTATTTACTTTGTTCATAAAAACATATTAAAGCCTACCTATACAAATAAAACAGCATACCTATAAAATGAATTTGATTACTTAACTCTGATTAATGATATTTTATGTTGAATGTATGTTTTTGCACTTGAAATTTAGAAAACATGATGTACTCATCTCTGATTGGATTTCAGTTTTTTATACCTTGTAAAAAACTGAAATCGAATTATTCTGGATATCATTATTCTCATGTTTGCAGTTTCATAATTCTAAAATTTTTTTATTGTTTTATGATACAAAAGCATGGGCATAATATGTGCTATATCGTAATAAATCAAAATACATTTAATATAAACAAAAGATGATAAAAATATAAATCTCATAATTGAATATTTTAACAAACAGGCTTATATTTATTAAATAATATTTGATATAGATTTTTAATTAAATTGTTACATAGAAATCATTTCTTTTATTTAAAAAAAATATATTGGCTCATTGTTACAAACTTTCAAATTTTCGTAATAACAAGCATAAATCTAAGCTTTTTCCCAAACAGATGATTCTACAAAAGCATTTCACGTTTATTACGTAGGAATGTAGTGTAATAACCCAGTTATCTGATAACACTAAGAAACGGAACCATATATTAAAATGAATATAAAATTGATATAAAATTTATTTATTATATCGCAATCAAATTTCAATAATATCATCAAAAGATTACGCAAGATTATAAAAGAAAGAAAATAAATATCATTTTTAAAGAATTATCATGCCAACAAAGATTGCAATAAAGAAATTTAAATAACTGTCGCATATAATGGTATATTACACTTTTATGAACTTATTTAATGAACTCCCGTCCGAAGAATTACGAAGCAGAACGTTGATATAATTAAAGGACATGTCAAATCTGTTAGTATATCATGTCAGCATGAATTTATAATTAATTAAGTAATGGTCTTAGGTTTTGAAAGGAGTCTGAACATAAATCTTAGCAAAGACTCAGATACCAAGCTGAATTTAAATTTTCGTGCTGAGCGAGTAATTTTGCGTGATTTATGTCTAAGCATTGAATTTAGATTGTGAAAGGTTGATAGAATATGCCCACCTGCACAACTCGAAACTTCGGAGAGAAAACTCTAAATAGAATTTAAAATTCAGTGTTTAAGGGGAAACTTTCCTCTCACTATCACTCTTCAAGTAAAATGGAAACGATTTTGTATTAAATGAAGAATGGAATAAGTTTTGCTTTCAATATCTATTTAAGGAAGCTTACATTATCTTTAAAAGTTGTCCACATTATATAAAAAAATTAAGAAATTAATTTTTATAATAATTTTAGAGTACTTAAAAAATAATAATTTTCAAAAAAATTTTAGTTTTTTGTGAAACATTCTAAAATATAAATAGTAAACATTTTAACAAAAAAATAAGAGATTAGAGGATTACAAGATAAAATTACAAGATATTAATTGATTACTACTTTAAAAAACTTAATTATCTCAAAAATTAAGCCATCTGAGGACCAGTTTTACTTAATTCTAGGAAAAAGCTTTGAATTCATAACAATTTTAAAAATACAAACATTCAAGTCTAATTCATTTTTAAAATAAATTCTGATTTAAATGAAAAGTCATTTTTGCTGTATTTAAAACTCAAATAAATCATAAAATACTAACGATATTTTCTTGTTCAACCAGACCAAATTGTAGATTTTATATTAGCCACGTTTTCTTCATTCGAAAATTTTTTCTTAGAATAATATAATACATATGGCATAGAAATGGTGATTCCTTCAATACAAAATTTAGAAAACTTTTCATACCCATTACCATATCCACATATAAATAAAAAGATAAAGTAAGCTGCAAAAATGTATAAGAGCGCCATCTTGGTAATTATAATAAAAATCAAAAAGACTTTTCCCTGGAGGAAACTTTCTCTCAAGGCATGAAATTCTTATTACCTTCTATATGCAAATATTCATTTTAAAAATAACATTCAAACAAATTTCAAATAATTATTCAAACAAATTTCTAGGAGAGAAAAAAAAATGTAGAATTCTGAATTATGCATGTTTGTAATGCAAAACATTTTCATTGAAATTACTTTTAAAAGAATAAAATATTTAAGCAGGAGGAAATCATGTTTTATAATGACGCTTCACTTACTGAATATTTAAAAATGACAACTATTTTAAAGAAATTTACCAGAATAAGTTAAATTATTTTTTGATAAACACTTAATATATAGATACTTTCTAAACATTTCCAACTAACTTTAAAAATTAAATTTAATTAGGGAATTTCAGTAAGAATCTTTATAATAGATACAAATTTTGTATTTTTTATATTATCAAATCAAACAAATGAAAATGAAATTCCAATCGTTTTAATTGTTGCGAATCTTAATATGCTAAAAATTAATCTTATCTTCAACACACAGTAATTATTTTAAATGTTTTTTCATTTTAAATTATGGCAGTGAATAGCAGTCTCTAACTAAACCGCTCTTGAAAATAATGAAAAATTCAAAGTTACGTATACGTTATTATCTTTATAATACTTTTCCCGAAGAAATTCGGATGTCCTATAAAGAAAATATAAAATAGAAGAAAAAGGAAACATTTCATCTTTCGAAGACAAATCAAAATAATTTTTCTTTAATCATTTTTGAGACTCTGGTTCTTTCGTATTTATTCATACTTTCCCCTGTTATTTATAAATCATATAATGCGCATATTTTAATAAAATAAAGTAATGGATTAATCTGTTTTTATGGGTCTAGAGACCGCCTCAATTAACGGTTTACTAAGAAACGAAAATTTAATAATACAATAATTGTAATTATCTCGTGCGCAAATGAAATAAAATCGACAGGTACAGCATCTATACTGCCCACAAAAAAAACTAGAAAAAAATGTCATTCGCATTTCATTAGTTTAATTCTCGATCTGAAACAACTGGATGGCTATTTCATAAAAAAAATATTGATTTTGAATCTTATTTGCTATCATGGCCAATACCTTTGATGTTACAGTTACAAACTGTTGTTTGACTCATGGCTCATATTTAACTTGCACAGTAGTAAAATTTGCATGATAGATTTATTGTTAAAATTAATTTCGATCATCAGAGTTTAAAGTTTAATGTATGCTGGAAGACTTCCATTGCCTTTACATATCAATAAGAAAAAATTTGTTAAAATATGGAGCAATCTTTTAATCAATAAAAATGCAATACCATAATAAGAAATAGCAATCCTTGTAGGTCATTTGTTTGTAAAAATTGTTTTTAATTTATAATTTAAGATTCCATTTCTATTTTCAAAGAAGTTTCGGGAAACAATACAAAATGATCATAAAAATACGTTTAAGCCAATAGCAAAGAGAGATAAAAATAGCCATTCTAATATTGAGTTGAAATTTTTTTAAATGCAAGTGCACTTAGAAGAGTTCAAGTTAAAGAGGTCAATTACTGCTTTTGCTGCAGAAAAAAATATTTAATGTAAAATAGAATATATGTAGAATTACAGAAATCAGTTTAGTTTTCAAAAAGCTTGGTGAAAATGTATGATTTTTTTCCCTTTTTGTTTCGCAGAATAAATTAATTTATATTTACCTCCCTGTATTTCCAAGTTTTCATTTTCAATTTTCTGAATTCTTTAAGCAAATCATTTTAACAGCAATGTTAAACTCAGTGCAAATTATATCTTCAACACCGTCTGCTTACATTACAAAGTTTATTTTTAGATCATTATTTGAACTTTCAAACAATACGAAGCCCCCAAGCGTGTAGAAAATACTAATGAACAGCTAATTTTGAATTTCATAAATTTTTTTCTTGAAATCAATGCTTATAATATCACCTGAAATCATTAAGCAACTCCTCTAAAAATAATTTGTTTCGATTCGCGATTTCCGATGGTTACACCTCCTCCATCGATCCTGTTTTTTCGACAAATTCTAATGTTTCAAATAATGATGCAGATATAGATCTGAAACTCGCCAATTATTATCGTCTGTGTGATATTTTTTTAACTGAGATTACAGAAGCTTCGCTGAAATCTCAATATTTTTTATAAAAATTAATCCTTTTTATAAATTTACTTTTGATCAATTTCGGTTTTCTGAACTTTCGACAGTATATCTGAAATTTTATTAATAACTACATTTTTCCTCTAAAATTAATACCATTTTATTTAACTCTAAAAATTGGCTATTTCAATTCCCTCTTACCGGTCCGATATCAAAAAACAAGAAGAGCTGCAGTGACCTAGTGTCAAGGTCTCCGCTTCGAAATCGGTGGGTCTTAGGATCTAGACCATTCCACTGAAGAACCGTCGTGTAAGCTGGTCTAGTGCACGTTCAATTCGTCGAGGCCGAATATCCTCTCCATGCTGTGATGTGGAAGTTTTGAGAGAGAGGTGCCAGCTCAGGTATCGTCTCAGTCATCTGACCGCAGTTCAGAATTGCGAGGTCCGTCCTAAAATAGCCCTAATGTTGCTTTAAAACGGGATGTTAATATAACTAAACTAAATTAATCAAGAACGAAGATTCTTATTTTATTCTTCCATGCAAAGCATACGGAAATCAAGGAACAAGCATGATTGCTTTTAGATGTTTAAAAGCATAAAGTTTTTATAATGTATACATTTTTTTCCCTTTTCACAGCATTTTAACTGGGCAATCAGGGTTATATTTTTTGGAAAAACGTATGGACTGCAATAAGCATATGCATGGGCACAAAAAAGTATTTGATGGAATTGAATGAGTGTTATTGTCTTAATTTATTGTTGCATTCACGAAAAATTCAATTTAAATTTATAAATTATCATGAAATATCTCAAAGTCTAAGTTTTAGGATCTTGCAATTGACGGATAGTTAATTCTTGGATATATTTTTCAGCCTTTACATGCGTCTTAATTTTTTTGATATTGGATTTAACCTTGCAAGGAAAATTTTCTTTTCACATAATAATAAAGTTCCTTAAATTTGAAAGTATATTTAGAAAAGTATGATTCATTATCGTATAAATTTCACCTTCTCTTTCATATTTATAATCTTGATTATAACAAAGATGAAATTTTCAATAACTGCTTTGTATAAAAATAAGGTTAACAGTCAAGAAAACCAATATTCCATATTGGCTAGCTAAAGAAAATAGGTGGATGGTTTATCATCCCAGATAAATTCCTTCAAAGTGTATGCTTTTAAATTCCATGTCTTACTCCATTTTTAAGCATTTCTTCCTTAAGCAAATATCCAACATCTTGTGCGTTAAAAAACACATAAATTTCATTAATTAAACCATCTTGAATTCATTTTGAGATGTAGGAAATGCAATTAAATTATATGTAAGAAGCGGAATAAATGCTGACTTGTAACAAACACTTAATTACTTCCTCGACACAATTTACAAAGAATGAAATTTAAAGAAGAGTTTTCTTAGTTAAATTTTCCTCCAATTATATTTTGAATTAATTGGAATAATTCTCAAAACTTAATAAGATAAATACATCATTAGAGTAATTAGCCAAATGAAATAAATTACTTTCCTAGATCTTTAAACTATAGAATCTCATCAAATTAAAAAAAATAATGTAGAATAATTAATGTTCGGAAAGGATAACATAGCTACTTTCCATTTCAGGTGATAATTCCATTAATGCTTGTAGAAAAGTATTTTCTAACTGTTCGGTTGTTCTTGTTTGTTTTTTTAAATTTTATTTTCGTTATAGATAAAATTAATATGCCTTGTTTATTTTTGGGATATATTAATTTAGCAAAATACTGAAATGTATTTAATAGTGACAATAAATAATATCTCAGCGCTGCAGTTTAATCATCACCAGACAAAGACAACTGATGAAACCTTTTTAAGCCTTCAGTAGCATTTGCTGAAATATTACTAGAGATTTGAAAATTATTTTAACCTTTTAACATTAAAATGATTTTTCTAACCTTTAAATGTTTAACATCTTATCATCTGAAATCAACCTAGTCTTCTGTTAAAAGAGTTCAATGAATAAAATTGCATTATAATAAATTTATTATATATCATAGGGTATTTATAACAGTCTTCTTTAGGGAGCATTTATTTTTCTATAAATTTATGATTGGATTGGATGTGGTAATATCCTGGCGCAAGGTCCTTTTATAGGATATTCTGCACCGAAAACAACGTTCACTTATTGAGTTTATGTATTAGTTCCATATAGTTCATTTTAAAAGCTAGTAAAACAGTAAGAAAAAAGTATAATAGTGCATTCAGATTTCCAAGAACAGAAATAAATATGAGTGAGGTCTTTCTCCTAGTAGAAAAGATAAATTAAAATCAGATGAGTTTAAAAAGTTGATACGGTCTCTGTGAAAATCAGAGCACTCAATTAAAATGTAGCGTATAATTAGTGGAACATTGCATGAACCGCAAACAGGTGGATATTTACCAAATAATAAGTATATGTGTGCAAGACGTGGAGGGCCGATACGCAATCGAGTTAAAATCACATCATATTTCAGATTGAAAGATGAAGTGCATGGAGTAAGCAATATAGGGTTTTACTTCTTGGTAAATATTTATATCTCTTCTAATATTTATATCTCGATTCCAATTATTTTGCTCATTCTTCAGCAACTACTTACGCAGTGCTGATATCATTATAATGAAAAGGTTGAGAACGTTACGTAACAGCAAATTTCGCTGCAGTGTCGGCTTGTTCATTATCTGCTTTGCCGACATGAGCTGGTATCCATGAGAACAAAACTTTAAAGTGCCTCCTATACAGGTGTGATTGCAAATGCTTAATTTCCTGTGTAAGACCTATGGAATTTATTCCACCACTCAAGGATTCCAAAGCACTCAAAGACTCAGAGAAAAAAAAATAGCTTTTACAGACTGTTTTTCTAAAATATATTTTAGTGCTATATACAATGCTGCAAATTCAGAAGTAAAATCATGAAGTCTATAACTTATAATATCATTCTGACAAACAAATGCGCAACCAATATTTGTATTAGATTCAGAGTGGTCTGTATAGATGGGTAAATACTCATTATAATCCTTATAAATTTTTGAAAAGTTCTAGGGTAATTTCCAGTATTTTTTATGTGCTTTGGAGATATCATGACAGATAAACACAGCATTAGCAAATTTTATAATGCAATACTCATAGTATGAAAAGAGATTAAAGAAACATTAAATAACTGCATTTTACATGTAATTTTACATGTAATTATACAAAATGCATTCATTCATGCTTCTTATCCCCGGTTTTAAATATAAAATCTGTATTTTTCAATACATGAGCAAATTTGTATTAATAATGAATTTTTTAAAATTTATGAAAGTTTGGTCAGTTTTATTGTTTAGCATTATAGTGTAGTAAACTTTATGAATATACAGAATTATTCAATATTTTCGAGCATAGTTGACTTTCTAAAGTTAAAGTTAATTTACATTTGCAATAAAGAGGTTTGAACACATTAAATAATTATTACTTTCAAATTAAACGAACTCAAAATGTGCTTTTCGATGCAAAACAAAACAGTTTTTTTGTTTCGATGCAAACAAACATATTCTTTTATGTCATCATTTAAGTATCCAATAATCTTAACTGGTAATACATTTCCTATTCATTTGTTCTTCTTAATCATAACGTTATTGTTTCTGATTTAAAATTTGTTTGATGCCAAATAGTTTCAAGCTTAAATCTTTTGAAAAAAAACTTATTTAACTATCGAAATAAAATTACATTTTCGTAAAATATTTCGTCTTATAGTCCAAGCCGACTGATCACTCTCTGTATTTTATTTTTTATTTTATTTTATTTATTTATTTGCAAATGATTATTTTTAGCTGTTTCAAATTGAAGACATATTTCGCATTCTCCTCAAAAGTTTGAAAAATTGAAAGACAATGCTATAATTCCCAACGATATATTCAGATTTATAAGTAGGGATTATTATTTATGAATTTTATTGAACTTTACCGAACTTCATAAGTGTTGCTTGCATAGAAACAAAATCATTTCTGTACTAAATATCTAAGAAGGTTAGCAAGATTAAATTACGAAAAAATGGCATTCTTTGAAAACAATCAACTGCTCGTGATTAATAAATTGAAGCAGAAAAATTTTCCAAGTCATATTCTGTCATTAAAGCAGAGGATTAACGAATACTTATTTCTTTTAGGTGTCGAATGAAAAGCAATTAAGAGAAAATTGCTTTCCTTATGACCTCACGAACAATACTTGGACAATATCATAAATGGAAAGCAGATAGCATACTGGATCGGAAAAGTCTAATAATTAAATTGATGGCAGGACATAAAAAAGACATATTTCCACCGACATGGAATTTCCAAAGGTTTCCGATGTTCAGACATTTATTAAAATGTTTTAAGGATTTACTTGTGATGTCGATGTAAGAACAGTTTGAAATTTCGTAGCGTTCTAATCGTAATTCGCTAATTGAAAGGACAACTTATATATATTCTTCAATGTCTAAAATAGGAGCAAAAAATTTTATTAATTAGAAGTTGAAAAACTTATTAGATTTGCTTGTAATTTATGGAAAATTATAAGTTGAAAAACTTATTAGATTTGCTTGCAATTTATGGAAAATTATAAGTTGAAAAACTTATTAGATTTGCTTGCAATTTATGGAAAAATTTTCAAAAGATATCAAAAAGCATACTTTATTATTTAATTAATATTGAATATTTAGTTCAAACACTTTGAAGTCGTGATACAAGAATTTATTTCAGAATAAATGACATTTTATTTATTCGTAGTATAAAGGCATGTAGTAGTTTTCAGCAGTAAAAAAAATAATAAAACTTTTAATTTTAGGTGTTAAAGACAATATATATATATATATATATTTAATTTTATCTTCGTTATTAGAAATCTTGTTTACTTACACGTATAAATTTCAACTCTATCTTTACTCAAAAACGGAAATTAAATTTTTTACTAGACGATTCAAGCTCACAATTAGTACAAATAGTAAATTAAAATGAAAAAAACGCTTGCGAAACACTAAAACCTTACTTGAAATGCTCATTTTTTTAGCATTTTATACCGTATTTAACACCTGAATATTAAATCCTGCATTTATTATATATAAGCATCTATGAAATTTGAAACACACTTATATTATAAACAACTTAACTTGAAATTTTAAAATTTTTACAAGTCAAAATAAATGACATTCACTTTAGATTATATTCTCATAAAAGAAATTTAAAGGATTTCTTTGTATCGAAAACAGATTATATCTAAAATATTTACGAGTAAAACTGAATTACGATTAAGTTTATACAAAGTTCATTAAAATTAATATAACACTGATTTTGATTTAAAAAATTTTTTTTATCAATTTTGAAAGTTGAAACAATGATTTTTACTATAGCATGGGTAAAATGGTTTTTAGTTCTTGATATTATATATACTATAATATATACTTGATATTATACTTGATTATACTGTACTTGATATTATCAGCAGTTGGCATCCGTAATGTACTATGTATCTACATACCCATAATATTTTCTATCTGTAAAACGATAGAATATATCCCCGTATATTCTGTCGTATTGAAAAATTGCCTATAAGAAAAACAAAACCACAAATTTTACCTTTACTTTAAATTATTATCCTGCTTTGTTTATCAAAAATTAAAATAAATGCATGATTTAGAATTGTATTAGAATCTATGAAAATTTACATGCATGAATGAGTTTTTAATAAGTTTTAACTTAGTGATTCTGTTCATTTTTTTTTCTGAAAAAAAAAGGAATCAAAATTAAATTACAAGATTTTTCTTTTTTAATGATGTTTTACGCTTTAAACAGGGTTTATAGAATTTGAATCTCCTTCTTATTACTGGACTGGAGATGGGATTTAATAGCAAAGAAAGTCTTTAAAAAAACTCTTGGATATTTTAAAAGATTTAAATAATTATCATTATATTTTCTAATATTTTTTCTAAATTTAAGTAGTATGGTCAAAAGCATAAAAGATAAAGAATTATTAATCTGAAAAACTTTCAGCTTCAATATCTATCGGGGTATAGGCATTTGTAGCTTGAAAAGTATCTCACACGTAAGATGTCAATTTATTTTCAGCTCTTTGGTATATATATTCCAATTTCAATGACAACGTAACGAAATTCAATCTGAATTATTGCAGAGGTTCATTTATTAAAACCCTTCAATGTACTTTTTTGTGATTATTCCAATCAGTTTTTTTCCTGCATTAAAAAATATTTCTTATTTAGAAGTATAATTGGAACTTCTACATTTATGTAAGAGCAAAATAGAATACATTCAGACATGATTCTTTGTTCTACATGAACATATTTTTCTATCACATATTTTTAAATATTCTTTTTTTATTCTGTTTTTAAACAGTGTCACTTCATAAGAATCTTTTACATAAAAATTTTATTTATCAGTTCATTATATGCTCCCTTTAAAATCACCAAATCAATTCCCTCCTACAGATCGAAGCGTGAAAATTTAATGAATTATTGACTAATTCCATTCCAGAAGTTTTTGAAAACCTAAATTCAAGTTTCTGCTTAATCACGGTAGGCGTAAACTGCGAAATTAAGGACTTCAAATATTTCGTCGAATGGGAAAACCATTTCGAAGAACGGTGATCAGAAAGTGTAAAATTCGCCAGTATCATTGGGAAATGGTTGAATAAGGATATATTTTCTGAACTGCAGAGTTCGTTACAGTTAATGGAAAAAAACGACGCAATCTGAAGTATTAAACAACTAACTGTATCTTCTCAGTAGAGAAGTGATTTAGGGTTACGATCTCAGTAGGGCTATTTAACGTTATAATTTCTATAATAATTCTTCTTTCGTTGGCTTATTTAACGTTATAAGGATTGAATAATGATCAAGTAATGAAACGTGTTTTATTCCAATCTTTTGTATTTTAAATAGTGATTAATATGGTCATATAAATTCTGAAGAAATTGCATTCAAGTAGTTTTTAAATAATTTGTATTATGTTTAAAACAAAATTATATATCAGATAGAGCTCTGACTGTTATAAAGTTATTCCAGAATATGTTCGAATAATGGAAATAAATATAAATATCTCCTAATGGCTAAGATATTAAAGACAGTCCTACCCCCCCCCCCCAAATTGTGGAAAGATGGTTGGCGGGGTGTAAAGAGTTACCACTGTTGGATGAACTAAAAATACAGATTTGTTCTAAATAGGGGTTGTTATATCGGACCAAAAGTTCAATACCGGTATTCGGTATTTTTAAGATCTTAATACCCGGATACAGGTTTTAATACCGGTAGTAGAAATTTTTGAAAAAGGAAACAATGATCCGACATTATTTTATTAAATGGAAATTGGATTTTAAGCCAGACCATTTTCTGGTCCAGTCGATCGTGAGACGAACCATGTATACTATAATCAAATAAAACAAAGCAAAAACTTCCCTAAAAGGTAGTATTACAAGAATTGAAAACTTTGCGGATAAAGTGTCAGAAGACACAAGCTTAACGAATTAAGAAGTTAAATTGAAAAAAACTCTACCAGCTGCAGCAAAATGTCGACAATATAAGAAGAAATTCACGTATTTTGCGACGCTTCAAAATTTGCTTATGGTGCTTCAGTTTATGTGAAAGTAAAGAAACAAGACAAAGTTTTTGTTACCTCAACACTTCAAAAACTAGAGTGGCTCCACTGAAAAGCGTTACATTGCCTCGACTTGAGCTCCTGGGAGCATTGGTAGCAGCTCTTCTGAGCTCCAACGTTCAAGGAAACATCAGCCAGAAAAAAGACTTTACTGTTTTCGACTGGACAGATTCCAAAATAGTTTTATATCGGATCGCATATAAAATGGAAACAATTTGTAAAGAATAGAATTCAGGAAATCACGGAATTGACAAATCCTAATACTTGGTTTCATTGTCCAAGAAAGGACAACTCTTCAGGCTTCTTGTCTAGACGACTCAGTGCTAAATCTCTTATATGTGAAAATAAGTGGTGGAATGGTCCTTCATTTCTACTATCTGATAAAATTCCTGAAACTATTTGTGAGTGTCCAGAGCCAGAAGAAAAAAATTACTTACCTGAACTTAAAAATAAGAACTCTAATATTGTTTTGATTTTAAACTCTAACAAAACCTTTTTTGATTATCTTGTTAACCGTAGTAATAGATTTCTAACTATAGTTCGAATATTAAGTTACCTTTTCAGGTTTATTTCAAATTGCAGAAACCAAGAGAAGAAGAAGGGTCCACTGACATTAGAGGAACTGTTAGATACAGAAAATTTCTTATTGAAGCAGTGTCAACTGGAAGAATTCCCTAAAGAAGTGATATCATTAAGGTCTCATAATAAAATTTATAATATTTCAAATATTAGTAATATTTTAAATTTAATAATATATATTTTCAAATTTATCTCCCTTTCTAGATAATAAAAATATATTGAGTGTAGGAGGAAGATTGGAAAATTCCCAGTTGTCATATTCAGGGAAACATCTCATAATATTAACCTCAAAGGATAAGTTAAGTGAAAATTGTAAGGTATTATCATGAAAAATATTTTCATCTAGGACCCAGCATTTGCTTTTTCAGGTAAGACAAAAATATTGGCCTATTCATGGGGAAAATGTATGTAGAAAAATTGTGCATAATTGTGTTATTTGCTTTAAAAATAATCCTAAAGAGTATTCTCAAAAAATGGGCAATTTGTCAAAGAAAAGAATAACTACAGATAAAGTCTTTAATTCAAAGGGAATAGATTTGTGTTATCCCTTTTTTTTATCAAAAAATAAATCAAAGAAAGGGTGCTGAAATTAAAATGAATGCTTGTATATTTATTGTTTAGTAGCAAAGGCTATACACCTTGAGATAATAAGTGATTTAACATCTGAAGCTCTAATAGCTACGTTGAAAAGATTTATTTCCAGGAGGGATGAATGTTGTAAAATTTTTTCTGATAATAGGTCTAGCATGATATAGGCTAACAGAGATTTCAGATCTTTATATAAATTCGTTAAAGACAAAAATGAGTCCTTATATGCCTTTTTTGCAGAAAAAGATAATTAGTGGCCCTTTATTCCTCCTAGAAGTCCAAATTGGGAAGGACTGTGGGAGGTAAATATCAAAGCCTTTAAATACCATTTCAAACGCGTAGCAGGAAGCTCAAAATTTACAACTGCAAACGATGATACCAAATAGAGGCGATTATAAATTCCCTTCCTATTAGGCCACTTTCAACTGACGTTGATGATTTAGAAGTGCTAACTCCAGCACATTTCTTAATAGGGAGGCCAATATCAGCGATAGTTGAACCATCTGTAACAGATCTTAAGTCAAATCGTCTTAATGTTTGGCAAAGAATAACTAAGTCAGTCCAAACAATTTGGAAGAGATGAAGTCTTTCATACTTAAATAGTTTACAATAAAGAAAAGAATGGGCAGTTAATAAAGAAAATCTACAAATAGGTGACATGGTATTAATCAGGGAAGAAAATCTTCCTTCCTGTAAATGGTTAATGAGACATGTAATATCACTTTTTACTGGAAAGGATTATAAAGTGAGATTGGTTGATATTAAAACTAGTAAGGGTATTTTCAAAATATCCATAAACAAATTGAGTATATTGCTTATTAAAAATTAAATATTTTCTAAAATTATTGCATTTTTCAGTATATTTAGCTTGTATTTCTTATTACATTCAAATTACATTTATTTACCATTGTGATTGATGTGCTTTATTATTATGTTATTTTCTCTTATATTTCACTAGCTTTGAATATTAAGTGTAAAATATTTTAGAAATGTATAATTTCTATGCAAAATAATTGTATAACATGTATTGTATATTTATGTAGTAATTTATTTACATGTGTTAAATAAGTGTAAAAAATTGTAAGTTCTTGCATGTGAAGTTAGTAAGGCCGAGCGGAATGTTGGCACATGCGAGCTTTCAACCAGTCATGTGATCATGAGTGTAAACAAAAAGAAACCCGCCGTATGGATTTCAGCAATAACTGATATGGGTAATCACAGTGCAAAGTATAAATCGAAACCCACAATAACGCAAATTACTGTCATCTATATTATTGTTTTCTGTTGTCTTGTGTGATTTCGATAAATAATTTAGAAAAAGACAACAATGGTCCGTCGTTATTTTATCAAATGGAAACTGGATTTTAAGTTAGACCATTTTCTGGCTCGACGGTCCAGTGTTGCCTTTCTCTAAATTATTTATCGACATCACACAAGACATCGTTATAAGAAGCATTGTATTATTTGGTGTATCTTAACTAGTGGTAACTTACACTTCCAAATACGTCAAAGAAATTTAAGTATCCTAAACAATATCATCCAAAACAACATTTAATTTTATCTGTCATTAAATAGAAAATAGTTCAAAAATGTATCCTATTTGATCCGTATTCCTTGTAAAAATAAAACGTTTTCTTTAAAGAATAAATAACATATACTAATGCATCTGGGAGAAGAATCATTTTATATATTATATGGAATAATAACGACTCTTAAAATTCAATTCTATTTCTGCTGTGTTATGTTATGTGATTAGATATGTGGGACATTTGAACTGCATGGAACAGCACTTTGTTTTATTTCTACCCTTAGATTTTTATAAACAATTTGTGCCAGCCAGTTTACTCGCCAAAACTTAGAGAATTACAAATAATAATGTCGCGTAGATGAGCCGTGCGGTAACTAAAGTTAAATGTAACTCTCGCTAATCTCAACTCAAGATTTTATTCAAGGAACTAAACCTTACATCAGTTTTTATCCACAAGACGAAGTGACTCGAATCTTCCAGATTTAGAAAGATACAGAACTGTAAGAACATTCTAAAACAAACGAGAAATAATAGAAAGTAAATCAATAACAAAATAATTCTTAATCAACTTTCCGGCAGTCAGATGCGAATTTGAGAACATTCGCTTTCAGTTTATAGCATTCTACCAATGAGTCATTCAGTCCGCTCCAAGTTAGAATAGGTTTCGTTACAAAATTTAACGATATAAATGGTAATATCGCTCAGTCGCCATTCGCAAAACACATAAAGAAATTATATTCCATGAGATAAGCCAATAAGCATTAACCTTTCTCATTGGCTTAACCTAACTAGTAAACATTAACCAGAAATCAATTATAATTCCTTCAGTTTAGAAATCAATTTAATTCATTCGTTTTATGAACTTTAACTTGAAGGATAGGCTATTGGTGTTATGGCTCAAGAGCCAAATTTGGCCATATTGCGCCAAGCAAACTCTAACTTGAAGAGTTGTTATTTCTTCTTGAGATGAATACTATTTAAATAGATTATGCCAATAAGTTAACCAGTTTTCAAAATCTTCTAGGTTTTAACTAAATATAAGTGGGATATTTTGAAACTGAGCGTATGCTTCAGTCAAATGAAACATATTATTTCATCAATAAGTTATATTTACATTCTTATTGAAATGTACAAGGAAAGCTATTTCTATTTTTTATTGTTTTTTTTTTTATTTTTAATTATTTATTTACTTTTTTTTCCTCCAATTTTTTTCCTCTGAATATATACATAATTTTCGATATTAATTTTACAGATTATTATTATTTATTAACAAAATACAGAATCAACTTATTTTCTATCTTGTTTAAGAATCCCATTGAAGTGCCATACAAGCGCATTCCGACTAGATTATGTCGCCTTTTTTATTCCTTTTTCGGAATAAATTTAGCGATTTTAAAACGTTTCTTTCATCGACAAATCAAAAATAATGTAATTATTTATTTTGAAAGAAAATCGTTAATTTTTATTTTCAAAATGTCAATATACATTCTCTATGAAATTTAAATATCGATTAATGGGGTTAAAGGATTATTATTAATAATAACCTGCAATTATAATTTACAACCGAGTTTTAAATCTATTATGAACAAATACAGCGACTGATATAAATAATTAAAGATAACTATTATACTTACTTTAATTGCAACTTATTTATCAAAACGTATGAATATTCTTTTTCTTAAAAAACCCTTTTTTCAAATATAATTAAAAGTTTGCCCTGAAATTTCAACAAAATGTTTAATGAATTTCCTGTTAAGTTAATTAATCAATATTCTTTTAAAACTCCAGATGATAAAGCTTAATTAATCACAGACAAATTGAATTTTAGAATTTGTCGATCCTTAAAGCTACTTTTACGGAAGAAGTATCAAGAGCTTAAACTTCTAAATTACGAATTTCAGACACAGATTTAAATGGAAAGCCGTTTAAAAGAATAGTGCTAGAAAAGTATTAATTACTTTGATTCAATATATAAATTATTGGTCTAAAGAAAGGTAAAAATCTTCTAAATACTGCAGAAATTAGCTGCACTAAATTATAGGATTAGGAATGAAATTGGAACTTTTCTGAAATCCATTGAAGGCATTCAAAGAACAAAATGAGTGCATTAATTTGTTTGCTTTATAATCGTTAAGCCATTTCTGTCCATTTATAAAAATCCATATAAAATTTCTGAATATATTTTTCCCAATTTTTCACAGATTTTAGTGTGTTTTGTTTGTTTGTTTTTTAATATTATGTGGCAATGTCTTTATTATATTTCATTCCTTTGGTAATAATATAAGGATAATGAATTTTCTGAAGAAAATCTTCGAAAGAATGTGACTAGTTATTTATAAATATAACTAGTCGCATTATATTGTTGTTTTTGATGGCACTTTTCAAATACAAGCCCGCTGACTAAGTTAAAAAATTTAAGCGTCTCTTGTTTTTCAGTAGCGTCATCTTTAAGCAAGTGTACGATTTAACTACTCACGCGTCACAACGCTTTTTAAAAGCCGGACTTCATTCATGTATTTCAGTCACACATCCACAGATCGTAATTTAGACTTGAACAGGAGAACGATCACTTCTGATCCAGTACCCCCCAGTGGTGTTACTCTCGATATGGGGTACTTTGTGATCACGACAGATTTATAAGTGCGCCAGCCACCACCACACATGGAGAGTCTTCGGCTAGCGAGTTCGAACTCACAACCCAGGGGATGCGAATCCAACGTCTTACCAACCAGGCTATCCCGGGCGAGTTGCACCATAAATAAAACTATATATAGTAAACTACAACGCAACAAACTGCAGAAGACCAGGTTACTTCAAGATACTTTCAAGGGTAAAAAAAAATATATATCAAATTAAACAAATGATATAAGAATATGTTGCATATTCTTTAGTTGTTATTGAATAGATTTAGAATGAATGTGATTTTTTTTTTAATTTTCCTTACGTTTATTTTCCATTTCATATTATTTCAATTTAAATGAAATTTTATAGAAATTTCTAAATGTTTTTTCGTATGAAAAATAAATTTTGGAAACACACACAGAAGCATCATTCATATCATTTAGTCTTTCAATTATCATATTGATTTCACATCTATTCTAGTATAAAATCTACCTTTGAAAGAAAGAGGAAGAATTTTTTTCAAATTCTATGAGCCAAATTAATTATGAATTGATTAAAGAACTCACTTGTGCCAGTTGACTGACTCGTTAAAAAGTATTCAAATTATATAAATTTTATTTATACAAAGTCTTTTTCATTTTATTGATATAATTTAAATGAATTTAATTTCTATGTTCATTAAATGAGTCAACACCTTTAAAATGGACTACAGTCAAAGTGAAGGGGACATTTATTCATTTGACACGTAACTGACTAGACATTTGCCGTATAGAATTAATTCATTAATTTTATTTATATTAATTTACAATTGAATGTTCCTTTAAGTTTTAAGAAGAAGATTTTTAGTTTAAATGGATTTAATATGGTTATAAATTAACTTCCATATTTTAATCTTTATCAAGATAATCACTTGCAACGTTTTTTCTACTTGTTTTAAAATATAACAGAAATTTTTTATATCTTTCTTTTTCTTTAAATGGTAATTTTTTTCTTCAAAATGAATAAAAAATTGTTTATTCTAAACATTTTTACAAATATTTACACTTTTTTCTCTTCACAGATAGAAACTTACAATGTTGTTACGAAATTTCTCTGCCGGGGTTCGTTTGGATAGTGGAAGTGATATGGTGTGTAGAACGCTCAGTCAGCAGACGGTAGTAGAAAATAAAACAGCAACATTTATTTACACGAAGACACACAGGACAGCACAAAGCGACAACTATATACAGCACAGAAGACGATTATCTTCACCCGAGACGTGTAGCATACAACAGCACACACAGCAGCATACAACCGTAATCTACTGCAGACAGTAGCGCACAGCTCAGTTCAGCACTAGCTTGACTCAGTCGCTTCCGACTACTCCGTCTTCTACTTCTCCGACTCTAACTAGGATTACTGACTTTATTTTTCTGGCAGCAGCAGCCCCTTTTATAGGTCTCAGGAGGCGGGGCTAGAAGCCTCTCAACCAATCAGGAACGTTCGAGGTGTATCTCGGTTCCTACTGGACGGATCGGGAAAATTCTCGAAGTTTCGGGTATAATCTATTTTGGCACCAAAGTCGCCAATTTGGTCTCCAAGTTTGTCGCCAAGCTCTGGGACCCCCGACACGACGCCCAGACTCTGTCCCATAGAGATGACTGTAAAACATTCTTTCCAATGAGGGAACCAACTATGCTGGGAAGCAGTATTACGGATTCGTAACACTGTCCCTCTCGTAAGGACTGCACGTCTCGGGCAGTACAATATCTGAGTAAGAGACATCTACTTACAGGATTACCATCATCACACAATAAGCAAGTATAAAATCACAAATACTCAAAATGACATACAGCGTAAATATTTTCAAAATACATGAACAATACAAAAATAGATTACAATACTAAAATAACAAAATTAAGAAGATAAATGATTTACATTATTTATTACATAATGAGCGACCATGGTCTGAACTTCAAAAAAAAAAAATCTTAATCACCTTGGTCAAGGTAAGGGGCTAGCCTGTTACAATGTATCACCTTCGGTTTTGAGTGTGGTGATTTCTGTATCCGTAACGCAACGTCATTCAGTCTTTTAAGGACTGTATAAGAACCCTCCCAGTTGGTCTGCAACTTCGGAGCAAGTCCTTTGCGACGTTTCGGATTCCATAACCACACTTGATCTCCTTCGTTTAAATTGTGTGCCGTTGCTCTAGCATCTTATCGGGTCTTCATTTTCTCTGAAGCCATGCCGATCCTATCTCTGGCCAGATGATGCACCTCCACCATCCGTGTCCGGAGATTCTCGACATATTCCTCGGGCACCAAGGGAGCATCTGGAGGCCGGCTGAACAGTAGATCTGCAGGCAGACGAAGGTCACGTCCGAAGAGCATTTGCGATGGGGAATAGCCAGTAGTCTCGTGAACGGCACTTCTATAGGCAAGAAGGAAAAGGGGCAGTTTCTTGTCCCAGTCCTGTTGATTGCTGGACACCAGGAGAGAGAGACTGTTCAGAATGGTCCGATTGAATCTCTACTATGCCATCTGACTGAGGATGTAAAGCCGTAGTTCGAGTTTTGTCGATGCCGAGTATCTCACACAGTCTCCTGCAGACAGCCAAATAGAAGTTTCTTCCTTGATCAGAGTGCAGTTGTAGAGGAACTCCGTATCTTGAAATCCAGTTTTGAACTAGAATCTCTGCAACAGTCGGGGCTTCTTGATCGGGAATGGGATAAGCTTCAGGCCATTTGGTGAAGTAGTCCATGACAACCAGGATGTTGTTGTTGCCATCTGATGACCTAGGAAGAGGGCCTAGGATGTCAAAAGCTATTCGTTCGAATGGTGCCCCCACATTATACAGCTGCAGTCTTCCTTTAATGCGTTTCCCAGGACCTTTACGTGCAGCACAGGGATCACATGTGCGACACCACTTCTCCACGTCATTTCGCACATTATTCCAGTAGAAACGTTCTCGAACTTTTTGTAAAGTCTTCGTAACAACAAAATGACCCCCAGTCGGACTGCCATGGAGTTCCTTAAGGACTGTTGATACTCTTGTCTTTGGGAGCATTAATTGCCATCTGAATGCCTTTCCATCGTCAAACTCCCATTTGCGATACAGCACACCATTTCTTAGATGGAGAGAATCCCAAAGAGCCCAGTAACGCTTTGTTGTAGGATGGAAAGGGGAGATGTCTTGCCAGCTAGGCTTTCCGCCTGTTGACTCTTTAAAATCAATTATTGGTTTTATTTCAGGATCAGCTAGTTGATCTTTCCGGACGCTCTCGTCACTCCATGGATCTGATTCTGATGTTGATGGTGTTGTAACTTGGCGAACTACAGGATCTATCATGCCAAATTTCTTTTCAACTCTAGGGCAGTATTTGCAGTTCTCCGAGCATGGTCTTCTCGAAAGAGCATCTGAGTTTCCATGCGCTGATTCTTTTCGGTGGCGGATTTCCATGTCATATTCCTGTAGTCTCTGTATCCACCTGGCTATTTGACCTTCTGGATTTTTAAAATTCAATAACCAGGTTAATGAAGCATGATCTGTACGAAGCAGAAACCTTCGACCGTAGAGGTAAGGGTGGAAGTTCTCTACGGCCTTTACGATAGCCAGAAGTTCCTTCCTGGTCACACAATAATTCCTTTCTTGTTTGGACAGACACTTACTGAAATAGGCGATGACACGCACCTGCCCATTTATTTCTTGTGACAACACAGCTCCAATGCATTCATGGCTTGCATCCGTATCCAGAATAAATTGCTTTCCAATTTCAGGATATGCCAGGACGGGAGCAGATGTTAGGGCGTCTTTGAGCTTGTTGAAGGCGTTGTCACACTCGTCCGTCCAGATGAATTTCTGTTTCGCTTCGGTCAGCTTATGGAGTGATCTGGCGATTGTTGAGAAGTTTTTCACGAATTTTCGGTAATACGTGCATAAGCCTAAGAAACTTCGAAGCTGGTGAACATCCGTCGGGCAGGTCCAATGTCTTACAGCCGATATCTTATCCGGGTCTGTTCGAACACCTTCCGCCGAAATGATATGCCCAAGATAATCGACTTCACGTCTGAATAGGTGGCACTTGGACGGGCTTAATTTCAGGTTAGCTTCCTTCAGCTTTTGCAGTACACGTCTAACATTTTGAAGATGTTATTCAAAGGAGCGCCCCATTATGATGATGTCATCGAGGTAAACCAGACAGGTTTCATAAGAAAGCCCTCCGATAATTGTTTCCATAAGGCGTTCAAATGTTGCCGGCGCATTACACAAGCCGAAAGGCATAACCTTAAACTGCCATAGCCCCTGTCCTGTGGTGAAAGCCGTCTTCTCTTTATCTTCAGGGTGGATTTCTACTTGCCAATACCCACTCTTGAGGTCCAGGGTAGAAAACCAGGTATTGCCGGCAAGTGTATTAAGCGTGTCATCTATCCTTGGCAAAGGGTAGCTGTCCTTCTTGGTGACATCATTCAACCGGCGATAATCCACACAAAATCTAGTAGAGCCGTCTTTCTTCTTTACTAAGATGATGGGGGACGCCCAAGGACTTGATGACGGCTCAATGACGTCATTATCTTCCATTTCTTTAATTAGTGTTTGTACTTCTTCTTGTTTAGCGAATGGTAGTCGTCTGGGGTGCTACCTAATAGGAGGATGCTCTCCTGTATCAATTCGGTGTTTTACTAGTTGAGTCCTCCCAAAGTCGCATGACTCAGTCGCTTCCGACTACTCCGTCTTCTACTTCTCCGACTCTGACTCGGATTACTGACTTTACTTTTCTGGCAGCTGCAGCCCCTTTTATAGGTCTCAGGAGGCGGAGCTAGAAGCCTCTCAACCAATCAGGAACGTTCGAGGCGTATCACGGTTCCTACTGGACCTCGGGAAAATTCTCGAAGTTTCGGGTATAATCTATTTTGGCGCCAAAGTCGCCATATTGGTCTCCAAGTCGCCAAATGGTCGCCAAGTTTGTCGCCAAGCTCTGGGACCCCCGACACGACGCCCAGACTCTGTCCCATGAAGATGACTGTAAAACATTCTTTCCAATGATGGAACCAACTATGCTGGGAAGCAGCATTACGGATTCGTAACAATGTTTTAAAAGATATTTAAACTAATTCATGGTATCATTGTTGTTTCTTATAGCACTTGTCATAGATACGCCCATTGACGAATTCAGCGGTTTTAAGCCGAGATTTTTAGAGTCTCTTATTTCAGTAGTGCCATTTACAGCTAAGAGTACGACTTTAGCTACTCAAGCATCACAACCCTTTTTACGGGGCGGACTTCATTCATACATTTCTTTCACTCATTCGCTGATCGTAACTTAGACCTGAATCAGAGAACGATCACTTTTGAACCAGTATGCTCAGTGGCAATGTCTTGACTTCGAGGACTTTAAGGCCACTACAGATTTATACGTGCACCAGCCGCCTTATATACAGAAAGTCTTCGGCTGGCTGGGTTCTAACTCGCATTTCAATAGATGTGGATCCAATGTCCTGACAACAAGCTATCTCGGACATGGCATTTTTAATGGAATATATTTCATGTATGATTATTATATTTCAGCTACTGTAATGATTATTAAATTTAGCTACTGAAATAGGTATATATCATGTATTTGTGATCTTCTAAAATAAAAATTCTAGCTTCAGAAACATCTATGAGAAAGGCATAGAATTATTAGAAGTTTATGAATGAAAATTTATCACAATCCATAGAAATGTTGCATGATAAAAAAGAAATTAGATAAATGTCTTTTTGGTAAAGAATACCGTGTCATTTTTATAACCTGTTTTCTGCTGCTAAAATTAAATTTTTCTTTATTACATCTCATTTTAGAATGATTCATAATATTTTTACTGTTTTAAAATATGTTTTATAATTTTTTATAGTCATGAAACATAGAGATTACTTTGTATTCTTGCAGACTAGATTCAGATTAGAAGAAACCATTGATCTTAAAACTAAATAGGAATATGAAAAATTTATTTTTAAAGAAAAATTTAGTCAATTGATCTTAAAAAATAAATTAAATTGATGTGTCATAAGTTCAGTTACTAAAATTGCAAAGAGAATTTTATTTTTAAAGTATGAACTTCATAAAAAAAGATTTTTATAAACACTTGAATTCTGTAGCATGATGCTTTTTCATTTACGATTCCATTACTGCGATAAATTATTCAATAATATACATGTAGGTACAAAATCCTAAACAAACGGTTTTTGTAAAAAAAAAAAATCTGAATTCAGAAATTTAGAACTATACAAACTTTATATACCTTTATCCATTTTTTTTCTTGAGTTTGTAAAAAAAAAAGAATATTTGTGCAATAGGTGTCTTTTTAACTTTCATTCCTATTTTCTTATTCTATTTAATTATTTTAGGCAAGGGAACATGTTTCATTTATTATAAAATACATAAAACAGGTTTCCTTAATGCATTTAAATTAAGCATTTGAATTGTAATAATGCATTAATGTCTCAAGTAAACAAAACATTGCAAAATAACTAATCAGAGTAAAATAAAATACTATTTCTTCTTGATCACCAAATACAGAATAATTTTTCAAAGTGTTAAAAAAATTTATATGTTAAAAATTTGTTTAATTACAATTTTTTAGTAAATAATATGGAACTTTATCATTTATTAATCGAATGTACTTCTATTAAAGTTTGTTATTATTAGTTATTCAACTCCTAGTATTTAATAACACTTGATATACGCAATGGAATAATACGTTACAAACAGGTAAGTTGTTAAGTCAGTTGCCCTTTCATATTAAATATTTTTTGTAACTGAAATTATTAGTGTTTCATTTCTATAAAAAATAATTCAAATTATATATAAGATTGGAAATCTTATGTGTCTACAACTCATTTCTCTATACAAATTGATATTAGAAAAATATATTAAATTTCTGAAATGTTTAATAAACGCAATTTTAATTTGAAAAACAAATGAAATTAGTTTCTAATGTATTCAGTGAAAAATTCTAAGCGAATCCAAGAAAGTCTGCATATAATACCAATAAAGTATATTATAAAAATAAACTGAAATAATTTTTCATTTGAGAGTCTTCCGTAATAAGCAAAATAAAAATTATTATACCTTCCCATAGATTAAAAAAGAGCAGAAAAAGTAAGAAAGTTCAACAATAGCTACTATACGAGGAATTTATTTTTTGATGCAGAAAATACAATTACAGAACTGTCAGGACAATTGAATTCAGAGGCTGTTGGGAAACAAACGATAATTTACTTTTGGGGTGACGACATTTGGGAAAGAGGAAAACGCTGCAATGTTCGAATGAAGAGTTTCTTTAGCTACTTTTGCTTTAAGTATTAACACTTTCATATATTTCAAACGAATTGGACTGTGAATTATTGCCACCAAGTCACAGAAAAATATAATTAGTCAAAATAGAATATTTTCCAATTGTCCGGAACACGTGAAGTTGAAAAGTTTTTTGAATTCATCGCATTTAGTATAGAGGAGGTTAACATTTTATGTTTTCCCTTTTTTTCTCCATTCATGCTAACATGATAGAATTTAAGTTCTTTGAGTTTAATGCATCTACTCTGACGGCAATTAATTCTCTTTCATTAAAAGACACTTCATTTCGAGGTGTATTTAAGTTCCTGTTAGTGATTCTTAATATTCCTGTTTTTTTCCGATGTAATAATTAGCAAGGATAATTGGAACTTATTATGCATTTTAGAATTTCAAAACACATTTTCTACATATTATGCTAAAATATTCTTCATGAAGTCATTTCATTTTTGTTTTAAAATTAAAATTTTAACAATTTTTTTGATTGTGTCAAACTCTAAAAGTGTACGAAGTTTTTAGCATTCTAGAAATTGAATGAGTTGCATTGAAGATACAATATATTATAAAAATAAGGCAAAGAATTTACATCATGCTATAAAAAAATATATCTATATTTCTTGTACAGTATAAGAAAATTGCAATTATTTTTCTGATTAAAAAATAAACTGATTATTTTCCTATTTTGAGAAAAAAATGATAATGTATTTTATGTGTAAACAATTATTTTTATAACAATAACATCTTTCAATGTAAACAATTTTTTCATAATGATTTTTTTAATTATTAGAAGAAACATCTTTCACTTTTCATGATATTTTAGAAACGGGACAACAAATTTGATATAGAGTAAAATTAGTTTTATATATTACTAATTAATGTATGTTATAGCTACAGATATTTAATATCATTCCACCTTCTCTTTATATACTTTCCCAATGAAATCAGTTACAAATTTTCAGACATATTACTTAAACACAAGCCACTACTTTAAAGTCAGTTACTTACATAATTATCTCAATCATAATCATCTTTCGACAGACTTTTCTGAATTAGAATTTAACTGCTCCTATCGCGGTTCTTCTGAAAATTATATATTTCTATGAAAGTTTAAAATCTAGAAATAATAATTAAAAAATAAATCCATTCCTTTACGGGAAAAATACAGATGTGGGCTGATCATAATTTTTAGAATATGGCAAAGAAATTTTACTTTTTAAATATGCATACCTGAATTGCATTTCTCATCGACAATCAACTTAATGGCTAAACTTTTCAAGCATGGTGTAGAATATTTTTAGAGCATTTGGTGTGAAACTTTTCTCTTTAAATAAATGATATTAATAACTCTTCAGCCTTTATAAAATAGATTTTATTATATAAAATTTTCAAATTTATAAGCATCGTAAGAATAAAATCAAATATGTTTTTTTTTTTCTTTCTTAAAGATGCTTATGTAGAGCTTTCAAATTAACTTTATATAAACTTTAAGATATTCAACACACGTAAATAGATAAAGAACCGTTCGTTTTACTCTTTTAAAATCATCTTATGCTTTTTAAAAGAAATTATGAACCAGATAAAGTAAAATAAACTCCTTCACTCACTTCTTTAAGAACATTTTGACAATATGATTGTTATAAGAATTTCATTATCACAAATGTGTTTTTTTTTAAATCACAAATTATTCTGAAATATTATGCAGCTGAAATTTATAATTTTAATTAAGTATTTTAATAGAATTGAAACAAAATAATTTATTAAAAATTGTTAATTTATAATTTATAAAAACAGTCATATATATACAGACCATGCCGCATCAATGTCATCAAGTGCAAAAATGTTTATTATATATTCTATATATACAATATATAATAAATATATATATATTTGTATATTATGGACCATATATGCGTTTTGTATATATTGTATTGTATGGACATACTGGCAAAACTTATAGCCGCATTAAAAAAAGAAAAAGGTGTTCAATAGGTTTATAATATTTTTTTTCTATTTAATGTTTGGCTTCTTTGTGTATATGTGTGTGTGTGTCTATATTACTTTTAATTTTATTCATTTTATTTTCTATCAATTTAATTGGAAGTGATTTTACAGGCCATGGGGGTGAAGAAAGCTAGCATCACATGCCTTTTTAATATCTTGTCTTGAGTGATCCTTAATATTTCATTTATGCCCTGAATTATTATTTGAAGATGATGATAAATAGAATATCACTCGATAAATTACAAGAATTTTTTTTGATTTTCCAATTACAATAACTGATGACACTTTAAAAAAAGAAATCAATTCTATAGTAAGTTTGATTTATAAACACCGATGTGTGGTAATATCAAGGAATTTTTGAACTCTCCGATTTTCTCCTCCGGACATTGCTTTGTTTCGAAGAGAATGGTATTACGATTAAAATACTTAACAAAAAGTTTTCACATGCGTGAAAATGGTATAAAAGAAAACGAATACATGAAAGAAAACACATTAATCACAATGTATAAATTTGTATGTAGAGTTTGAATGCTTAATATATTAAATTTGTTATTTAATTTTCACAGAATCATGTTTGTGGAGTTCGCCGTCAATTCAGCAGTGGAAAGTTCCAACACTATCTTTTTGGTCATTTTTAGGGGTATTTTGCTTCAATTTTTTTAAACGGCAGAATTGAAGCATTAAACAGCTTTTATAGACTTTTAAAAGAAGCGAGTAGAAATCGCTTATTTAGGTATATTTAATTTGAAGTAAAATACCTGCATTTTAAAATTTTTACTATTGGAATTGCAATCACTTGTAAGGAAAAAAATTGTCAAATGGTACTATTTCTTATTGAAATTTAGATATTTGTTATTTACAAAAACTGATTTAATTTCAACAAGATCATTTAATTTTACCACATTTTATTCTGCTGATGACTTCTTCCTTATTAACAGTTGCCGCGTTTTGTTCATTTTTATATATTACTTGATTGACTTCGGTAATGCTCGGGCCGACGGGAGTATTTGGAATTTTTTTTTTCATTTTTCTTGAATGATAAACCAAAGATTTAATATACCTGTGCGGGAATATCGCAGATTTCTCCCTTTCGACATCATTTTCTCTTTTCTTGCTTTCATTTTTAAAGGCAATGTTGTCACCTGTAATGATGAAACATCTTGTTTCGAATCCATATGACTTGACACAATGATGTCATAATTTACAATGGTGGCATTAATTGAAGGTATCTTTTTATATACTTTTCAACACATGCAATCATGCAGAAAGGGATATCTTATTTCTCAATATATCTGACATTGAAAAATAATACTAATGGGAGAATGAGTGAAGAGGTTGAAATATGGACCAAGGAGCTTTGATTCTGGACTCTTTAGACTCGTTATTCGTTTTCTACTGTTTTGTTTTTATTTCTTTAGTTGGAATATCCAAAAGATCCTCTCATGGCTACTTTAATTGGTTTGATAGCCATGTCAGATGTAACCTGAAATTCAAATTTGTTTTCAAAAGTATATTTGATTGTTTTTCGGTGACATCTGAAATTTCTATGAGATTCTGGCGAATTCGCCAAACTCTCTGAGCATTCATTTCATATTATGTGTGGAGTTAAAATATTTTAGCATTTCTTTGTACTCAGCAACCAGCATTGCGTAGACGTTTTTCTTTTTCTTCTGTTATGGCATTTGGTAGAGATTTCAGATTCCAAGCACAAACTAACAAATCAGTTACACAATAGACGAAGGGGAGACGCCAACTCAACTGAATTCGGCAAAGCTACCGATTTAAAATCAGCTCTGCTCTTGTCTCCGGACGAAGACAAATCTCCGCCTTACTTCAGTAACAACCACTCCAGCGACGACTCAGTGCCATACCAGTGCAATAGTAAAACTGCTTTTATACTTTTATTCATATGACATGCCTAATGAAAGCTTTTATTTCATAATCAAGACACGCAAAAATCCTTAAAAAGTTTCAAAAAGTGTCTTTTTATGAAACCTTAATGCCCTTGTGGCATCTCAAAATGTACTCTAATATGTTTTTAAATTTTTATTTATCCTATCTATACCAAAAGACAAATTTTCCGCGCTATTACAAATTAAAAATAAAAATAAAACTTTAAAATGTAGCAAAAATTTTAATTCTATTAAACTTTAATAAACATTTTAATAAACTTGCGGTACCTCAAGATCCACTCAAATATATTTCATATTTATAATTTACTTTATCTACACCAAAAGACAACTTTTCAGCGCTATCGCAAATTACAAATCAAATATCAATTTTTTTTTTTCGTTCCACACTAATGTCCATACAACCTTTGAATGTCCTCAGAATACTTCCTTTCTTCCCAACCGATCTCACAAGCATCTCTATAAAACTAAGCTTACCTCTCGGGAATTCAGTCAATCATATGTAATAAAAGGGAGGAGGGATTTCGCAATGATATCAAGGGACCTCATGCGCCCACTATAATTTCGTTCGAGGCCTTTCAGTATTTATAGAGTTAACACTTGATAGTAACATTAACTAAGTCCTGTTGAAATTGAATAATTTTTTTTTCTTTATTGAAAGTGCCACATTCATCTGGTTGGTTAGTTATGCTTTTTTTTTTGCACAAAAGCCAATTCTGGGTATGTATCAATCAAACCCACATTTATCTGAATCTACAGAAATGTTTCTAGGTGGATTCGCTCAGAAGCATACTTTTTCTTCAATTTGAAATATTAATTTGCTCCATCTCTATATATTCATATATTTCGTTCTCATTTATATGGTAACCTAGCATCATGGTATGTAATTTCTTACGTGCACAGTGAGTAATATCATATTAAATCAAATTCAATCAGATAATACGAACATTATAAAGTCGGAGTTTTTAAAAATTAATACAAGATGGCAGCACGAAAGTGCCGATAGTAACAATTTGGTCGTCGAGTTAAAAAAAAAGCATGACGTGCTTAGAGCCCAAACTATAAATTTTGTTAAATAAAGCTTAATTTCGTGTTATATGAATCGAGTATCTTCTTTTAGTTTCATTAGAGAAAAAATACTCTATGCATCTTTAATTTTTTTTAAAATATTATAACTTTAATGTTTTTTCTCACAAAACATAGAATTTCACATGCTTTCTTTGCTCTATATAAACTGACATAAATGTGAATTGTATAAGCTGCGATAAGCTTAGTAATTACGAATGCACTTTATTAAGAGCATTCGTAATTACTAAGCATATACTCTGTATCAAATTTAAGCCTTGAATATATAATCTGATTCACACATGGCGTTTATATCAATTATGCTAAGGAAAACATGTTTCAGAATATTGTGCATATCGATGCCCAATTCATTTTAGATCCTCTTTTTCTTAAGAGCCTTTTTCTTAGATTTTTATTTTATCCTATTTCGGAACAAAGAACTAGTTACAGATTTGCTTCTTGTTGAATTGTTGAAGAATTTTATTTAAGATTTGAAAATATATAACATTGCTTATAACATTATTTTTTTTCTGAAAATGAAAATTATTACAAACTATTCTGGCCGAACTATTTTTGGCCAAAGAATCTCTATAGTTTATTTTCAGCTCTTCAAGAGCGAAAATTAATAGAAGTGACATAAAAGCGACAAAAGTTACAAATATTCTTTTTAAAACATTTTCAAAAGTTCCAATTCTGTTAAGTTCTGCAAAATATTTGACCAGAAGTCGTTTCAAATGCAATTTTTACTTACTGTCGAATCAATAGGCTTTCAACTTAACTAAAAAGACAAACCAAGCAAATTAAAAAATAACCGTTTTGAAACACCGAGAGGAAATTAATGACGCTGAAAAGCTGAAAAAGCAAAGGTACGTATTTAGTATACTTTTTCCTTTTAATTGACAAAGACTCGAGATTTCTTTTTTAGGCTCTAAGTTTGTTCCTTAAATTTTCCCTCAGTTTGCTGGAATTCCCAAAAAACTTAAGAAACAAATAACTTCAACTTCAGAAACTTAAGTTATTTCGAAAATTTCTCAAGAAAATATCAAAAGCGATATGTAATCAATTTCGGAGTAAATCCTTCAAAATTTGATTCCAATTAGAAGACGTCTCAACGTCTTCTGCCGTCAAGTCATTCTGTCGACCTCAAACAACTAGAATCGGGAATTTCTCACTTGAAGAATGGTGAAATAATATATTCTTATTCTATCATTTTTCATTAGACACATGAAGACAGTAAATATATTTAATTGCTTTCCTTAATTATGTTTATATTTTTTATCAATTATTTGCTGCAAATTTGATGATAAAGTTGATTAAGTAGTATGTCATTATTTTCCACTCTTTTCTTAAAATCGAATAAGCTACATTGGTATTGTTTTTAAGGTTAGTTATTTCATTTCACAGAAATTCAAGTGCTTCAATTTTTCAGAACTGATAATATTTATTCAAAAGCACTTTATAAATCAAATCGTAAAGATTTTTTTTCATTTATGGTATTTTAATAGCTACATGAAGTGATATCATCTCATGCAGCGATATGTATGAATGATTAATTGTTCCAAAAAGATTATTTGAATTGAATTAAAAAAGAAATAGTATAGCAATTAAAAAAGATTATTTCATTTAATTCTGTCCGCTTGTTACTATTCTCCTAAACTCATAAGTTTATTTTGAATCCATTTAGCAATTTGGTAAATATTTGGTATATGTTCTAAGGAAGGAAAATGCATGATGATTATAATCAAAGTTGCACTTTTAAAAGGCTATTAAAAAAAAGAAGCATTGGACAATATGACCTGATATTTCACTTATGTTTAAAGAAAAGAAAATTGGTTTTGGAGAGAAAAAATTCAAATATTGACTGATAAATGGCATTGTACTCGTTAATTTATTGCTTTAAGAATTAAGTGAATTAAAAGACGTGGCATGTGCACCACACGTAACACTTGTGGAAAAAAACGCGGGCGATGCAATTCCTGTTATTCAATATCTGAGATGGTAGTCATGACTCTACCATTAAAGAATCGGGACATGCAGCAAAGCTTATTTAAAAGAACGATGAATGAACCGTTCATGGTAAACGGTAAAAGAACCTGGATGGCGAACGGTAAAAGAAAGGCAGTAATTATATTGAAGAAAGGCCATTAAATAGTTGAAGAATCGTCACGTCCGATGACTACATTCGATCTTATGAAGATTGATAAATTTGAAGAGACTGGTTCATTTGAAATGGGGCAGAAAAAAAGCATTTCCTTCAGTGGTAGTGGGGAATGTGACTACAACATTGCATCCAGCAGTATTTTGGGCACGTCGAATACACAGGGAATTTCCCGAACTTTAGACATGCCTTTCAGCAAAGTTCGGAAAATTTTACAAAACATCCTGAAATTATATCCATTTATAATTACGCATATTACTTCTTACTGACTTGCCAAAATGAGTAGTTTTCGCCCTGAAATTTCTTGTTCGAATAGATGTGAACTATACATGGGCATGAAACATTTTGTGATATAAAAGGATACACCAAGGATATACCCAAAGGTTCAGTCAATGCACAGAAATTAGAGAATACTGGCAAGCGTGATTCCGTTTCAAATACAGGCATTCTCAAAAGATTACTGTTTCGTATTTTCCTTATATTTGGCCTTTTTTTATTTTTGATGAAATTACTTCAGGTCATGTAATCTGTGCAATACAGGGAAACGTTATGAATATTTTTTACGCAACCAGCTCATTCCAGCATTGTAATAGCGAGGATGTATAGATAACGCAATACAAGATGGTTCTCCTCCATGTATGGCAATCCCAGAAAAGTATCTGTTGAATCTGCATTTTGGAACATTTCCCACGAAAGTGGCTACCAAGCTTACCTGACCTGAACCTTTGCGACTCCTGGCCGTAGGTTACCTTATAGATACATATATATATATATATATCTCTTAAAAAGTAAATATATACACGCAGACGACAAATATACAGCTGAGACATACACAAACAACGAACAGCATTACACTTTAATAAGCAGTAGTCCACAAGTAGTAATCGGTAGTAATAACAACCACAGCATACAAAGTGGCCAGACAGAATTCAGCAAAATGTCGGAAACAAAATGTGTTGGTAGGGAGTGACGAGATATGCAGAAGATTGAGTGGCCCACATTCAGTTTCTTGACATTAATCAACTGCTCGCAAAAACGTTTGTAAAGTTGTTGTAAACTAGCAAAAAAGTTTGTGATTCAATTTTGTCCTAATGAACTAGCATTCATGGCAAAACATTAACCCCTCTCTTTTGTTACATTTCGAAGCTCCGTAGATAAGATGCATGTATGCTTGCTCAGAGAACGCACCCATTCCATCACGAAAAACATTCTCTGATAGCATAGAATAGTTTGAAGTTCACGTAATGACATTCAAAATCAATAAAATTGTTTTTCAGACGATTTTCCTTTTGTGGAAACTAAATAGATCTCCAAAACTACTTAATTATTCAATAATATATATATTGTAGTACTCTCTAGAAATTTCAGTTGACTAATGCATTTTAATGATTCATTCATATTTTGATTTTTAATGGGGATCCACGTTTGAGCTTTTAATTTACTAATATCTATAAATTTTTAATGGATTAAACACGTCTATAAATTTTCAATAAATTAAAAATTTGTAATGAATACTTTTCCAAGAACGTGGAAACGAAATTTATGAATTTAATTGAATGTGTCATCCAATTCCTATTTATTATTGTGATACAGAGTGGAAAAGTTTGCGAAAAGATAAAAAATAAGTTTTTGAAATTAAAAATTAATTTAAATTTATTCATTCGAAGAGAAAAAATATTAGTAATCTAAAAGGAATAATATACTTAATGATTCTGTCTTTTCCCTCTCGAAATGATTTTCTCTTTGTTTTCTTCTTTATTATTTCCACCGGGGAAAAATTGCCTACAAATTTGAATAGCGATTTATTATATACTAAGAGAGGCATGTAATTAGGAAATATTATGTGTAATAAAGCAACCAGTATTCCTTGCATCAAATACTAATCCCCCCAAGGGGGCGCTTCGAAATGAAGATGAGATGTTTCCAACATTGTGGTTGGATCCCGCCACCCTGGAGGGTACACGAAAAGGTGGGGGTCTGGCCTATCCTCCCATTCTCCCATCGATGACGGGACGTACTTCCTTAGGGAAGGGTTGTACTGTGGCCAGTGATGGCCCTTAAGACAGGGGTCCAAGTTCTAACCAGTGTTGCTGTTGTGTCGGTCCAGTCATTCAGTATTTATTATCCGTATGCCTTCGGACGGGTCGGAGAGTCAGTGATATGTCTTACATCAAATACTAAATACAAGCTACTAAAGGAGCATTTATGCTTATTTATCAAATATTAGCTCAAGCATTGTTGAAACTGATGGAATTTGTATTCTATCTTGAAATTACAGTTTATACTGCTTAAAATTAATATTTTTAATCGTTTTATTCTAATCATATTCCTTCATTATGATTTTGAATTTTACGAAAAAAAATACAAAAATCTTCATCCTGAGAGACAATCTATTTTGTTGGTAAATTTTTCAGCATTTATTTTTATTGTTTATCTGCCATTTAATAATTTTTGTTGTGTGTTTTCTTCGACATATTTTAAAACATAACAGGAAGTTGAATGCCAGGTGCTGAAGTTTTCATGACAGACGAAATAACATATTTGCGGATATTTTAAAATTTGACAATTGTTTTCTATTTTGAGTGAAATTTTTAGCTTCTTATCAAATCCTAAATATTTCCTACTTTTAAAACATTATAATGTCTATTTTTGATGCATAGATAACGTTATTTAAAGATTTAAGAAAATTGTCCAGTTGGCGAACGAAGATGTCAAATTTAAATTTTATTCAATAAATTGGCAGCTGTTTTCATAAATTTTAAATAAATATAGAAAAATGACTTTAAAATAAAAATAGCATAACTTATAGAAAGTTATTTTGAAGAGTGAATCAATTTGAGAACAAATTACTTTTAATTTATTTAATTTTACAGGCATATGCTTGGAAGCATCTTTTTAAGTAATAACTTGGAGTAGATTATTTTGCTTCAGATGTATTGAAAAACTAATGAACCCAAAATTATGAATGGGAACAACTCTGAATGTTATTGAACTTCAGAAAGTTATAAAGAAAAGAAGAATTCTCTCTCTCTCTCTCTCTCTCTCTTTGTTTTTCATTGCGATGAATTCATTCTTTTGGATTTGTGTGCAGGAAATATTTACTGGCTTCCGATTACTTGATGTTTTTTTTAAATATATTTTTCTCAAATACGAAGATATAATTAATATCGTTTATTCGGAAGAATAAAGAAAGGAATGTTAAATCAGATTGGAAATGATGCAATTAGTCTCAAAACACAAATGATCAAAGCTTTTTCTTTTTAGCAAAGCTTTTGCTTTTATTTTTTAAGCCCCCACAATATATAGAAAGGAATCGGACCCGACGTCACCACCCACCAAGGAGCTCTACAAGAATGGCAACAACTGGCTCTGAAAATTACCAACGTCGACGCTTAGTACATTGCTAGCCGAAACTTACATGCTTGGAATCACCCCCAGAAATAATAGCTATCCTTAACTCCAAATTCAAGAAGTGACTCCTAACAGATTGACCATTTAGGCAATTAACTACTGACCGAATTTATACTAGGGATGATCCAAAAAAAAGTTTAAGCAGATAGTAGAAATTGTGGATGGAATATTCTTGGAGAGTAGAAATTGTGGATGGGAATATTGTTACCCAGAGTGGAGACATATGGCGCTAGTCTTAGACCGGTCGTTCGAGCAGATAGTGTTAGTACTAAGACTTGAAACAGCAACAGTAACGAAAAGATTTCAAGAGAAATGGTCTCGTACTGAGGTGCGAACCGTGATACGATTTCTATGGGCCAAGAATGTGTCCCCAACGGGCATTCACAGACAAATCGTTGAAGTGTACGGGGACGAAGCAATTAGTAGACAACAGGTGGCGAAATGGTGTCATTCTTTTGAAGCGGGCAGAGAGATGGCTGGAAATGTGTAGGTGGAGGTCTCGAGCCACCCCCATACATCCCCGATTTGACTCCCAGTTACTATTTCTGTTTCCCTGCATTGAAGAAACACTTATCCAAAACAAAGTTCATATCAGAGGGTGATGTTCAAAAAGGTGCCGAGAATTGGCTCAATAGCCGTGGACCTGATTATTAACAAGACTGGTCAAACAAATTGGTCCAGTGATATGATAAATGACCCAACAGGTTTGGTGATTATGTAGAGAAGTGACCGCCACATATGTCTCTTAATTACCATCTATCACATGTGTCTATTGTTAATAAAGCATTTTTCTATTGCATTGTAAACTTTGTTGGATCACCCCTCGTATACATCGGGAATTACAGTGCATCATCAGATGGATCCCCAAGCACGATTAACACGTGATTTTGGAGCTATTCATGAGAAGCAAAAAGTAAATAGAGTATTGGCAGCTTCTCATGAAGAACTCAATCACTGGTCATCGCGGAATGGAAAAGAATGCACGAATTAGAAGGCGTAAGGGAGAAACAACATTAAAGGGTGTAAAGATCTGTGGGAACATCGTGATTGAGACACTCCTTCTCATCTATGTAGGAATCCTGAGAGGAGTTTGAACCTAGCAACATAAACCTTTTGACATAAACTACTTGCCGCAATATACGGTTAAATATAAGACAAATTCAGTTCCATACTACCTGAATATCTCCACATATATAATTTCATAACAAAATTTGAAATCATAATGTAATAGCTTTTATATATAATTTATTATTACTCAGCACTGTAGAAAATAATGCTTCTTTAGATTCATCAAAATATAATAATTGTGCTTTAAACAAAAGATTTTTATAAGAAAGAAAGAATACGTATCCAGTTAGACTAAGAATAGCCTGTGAACTATTTTTGCAAAATGATAACTCATCATGTGTATGGGAGCTAAATATCTGTGTGGGTGATATTTTTAAAATGCTCTAAACTCTTCGACGCATCTGGAAGAGTATATTATCACTTATTATGGTGTTTCTAGCTGCATAATGGTTCTTGTAACAATTCATAATTAATCTCAAATTAAAGTGACAAACATGATTTTGAACTCGTGATTTCATGTCCCGCTACACACACTTATTTCAATTATATTCATTGAAGTATTATTAATTCAATTATATTCATTGAAGTATTATAATTGAAGTATTATTAGAAATCTTGTAGGTGATATATACTATTTTTTAAGTATTCATTATCTTGGGGTTATATTCACCAAAAGGGGGAGGACTCGGTGACCTGGTGGTAAGGTCTCGACTTCGGAACCAGAGGGTTTCAGGTGACCCGATTCTACCGAAGAAGAGTGGTGTAAGGGGGTCTGTTGCACGTTAAATCCGTCATGACCAAACGTCCTCCCGCTGGTGTGGTGTGCAGAGGGGGTGCCAGCTCAGGTGTCGTCCTCGTCATCTGACAGCGGTTCAAATTTACGAGATTCGTCCCAAAATAGCCCTAGTGTTGCTTCAAACGGGACGTTAATATAATCAAACCAAACCACCATAAAGGATATCTATGTCGTTCTCAAATCCCGGCTGTAAAAATATGTTTTCTTCAAGCAAATTTGAGCCACTTTTTATTAGGGCTGTACCAGTAAGCGAAATTTATGTTTCTTTCAATTCTTTAAACATGTCCTAGATTAATTTTATAACAGCCTAAACTCTATTAAAAATGTAATTTTGTTTTTAACATCACTATCAATTGTTTTAAAACCAGTCCGTATTTTCTGCAGAATTTATATAAGCACGTTAGTCACTATTTAAAAAAGAGTAGAGTGAAATAAAGTTACCATTTTATTATATAAAAAATAATCACAAGAAAATTAAATAACCTAGCGAAAGAATTACAGTTTTCTACACTCTCATTCTCCATCGACTAATTGTATTTTAAAATTCGGTAAATAAAATAATGACGATTAAATTTTAACTCGCATTCTATTCCTAAATTATTTTCATCTCTCTCAGAAAAGATACAATTTGTTCTTTATTCCAGAAGTTTTCGTAGCTTCTTTCCTTTAAAAATAACGAAGTCTGCAGTGAAAGAAAGAGAACTTTATTCAGCCATTACCGTAATAATAGCGACGAATTCAAGACATTCTAATCACTGTTCTTCAAAATGGTTTCCCTTTTCGCGTAACCGTAATTTTTCAGTTTACGCCCTTTGTAATTAACTAGAAACTTGAATTTAGGTTTCCTGAAACTTCTGGAATTAAATTAGTCAGTGCTTTATTAAAATTTCACGCTTCGAACTGCAGGAGAAAAATGATTAAGTGACTTGACACCGACAATATATTTAATTGGATAATCCTCTGAATATTTTCTGTAAAAGAATTTTAAAAAATGGCACTATTTAAAATTATTTTCAGTAAAATTAAAGGAATTTCTAAATTTTAAAATTATGTAGTTCAAACATGTTTCCCCGTAGAACAAACAATCATGTCTGGATACTTATTAGTTATTCTTGTATAAACGTAGAAACTCGCATTATACTTGCAAATGAGAAACATTTTTTAATAGATGATGTGATTTGTTGGAATGGCCAAACAAAAAAATGCAAAGGAAACCAATTTTAATAATTTAGTCACAAAACAATTTAGAATTAATTTCGTTAAGATGTTATTGAATTAATAAAAAATATCAAAGAGTTTAAATCCAATGCAGTGAATGAATACGAAAGTGTATATAAACATTGTAAGTGGAAATCTGTTCCTGTTTTATAAATTTTTGACAAATATTCTTTTGCTCTTAAGACTTAAATATCTAAATTTAACAGATAATATGATTTTCATTGTTTTAATCTTTTAAAAGCAACCAAGTGGCTCTTATATTTTATGTTATTAAATCAAATTTTCAATCCAGGATCTAAAAAGAGCTCAAAATCTTTGTTTAAAGTATCATTAAGGAAAATCCACCATGAGGCTTTAAATTCCTGTTGTGCAGAATAAAATGAGCAGAGTCACTGAGATAGATATTATTAAAAACTCATGCCTATAATGAAATACCCATGGTTTTTAATATAAGTCTGAATCGCATATTATCTTTAATTTTTATTAAAAATAATATATGATTATTCTTAATAAAAAGTCTTTTTTATTAATGATGATATGCGGTGATAATCGAATGTAAAATGAAAATCCGCATTTATTTAATATCCCAATATATACATTAATATAGGTATCGGCTAATGGTAGCCTGTTAAGATCTGTGAGAAAAACAAACCATCTTACCACGTTTGCTGCCATATACTAAATAATATTTTTACTACAAAACTCCTTTTTAATTCATGCATTTACTACTCGCCTTTGACTACCAGCTGGTAACCTGAGGAAATTTGCCTCATTTAAGTTAAGTTAAATCATTTAGATATAGCGTCATGTCCATAATTGAGTCAAATTGTTAGACGTTAAAATCATGTGATAATTATCTTGCATATGCTCTGCTTATGTACCTTTCCAGTATTTCCTTTTAAATAGAGACATTATAGCATTATTCAAAATATGAAAGTGCGGTTCATTTACATTTGAAATTTTTCTATATTATAACTTTACTGATTCATTTACGTTGTAAAATATACAAATATTAAATAGAACTCTTTGTCTTTAGCTTTCATCAATGAAAGAAAATCACGCGATCCAATATTTGATGAAATATTGAAAACTGTTTTGAATCTTAGATCAATAATCAAATTTATTGTTGGAAAATTTTAGCAATTTTATAAAAAATATTTTTTATAAAATTATGCAAATTCTTAAAAAATCTGTGCATTCTAAATTAATATTATTGAAAAGGCAGGGTTTTTTTTATTAGTTTGAAATGCTGTAAAATGTCTTTTTGTTCAATAATATCGCGGGAAAAACGGCAAAATTCAGCTAAATTTTAAATTAATCAAACTTTCAAGAATATCACTCGGAAGTACACATTCCCATTCTCCAAAGTATCTATGTGCTGAATTTGATAACTGTAAGTCAAACGAAAATCCACATATAACGTCAACAACCCCACACACAGGCAGAAGAACAAACATATACAATCATCTTTAGATTTAGTGGTGTTAAATATTTATACTAGTTTGGACAAACTTAACAAAAAATTATTTTTAATTTAATTATCTTTAAAGTCAAAAGGAGAAATATGTGATTTAAAACGCATTTTGTTCCCTTAAATACGAAATATATTGTTATGGATATTTCTTCACCGAAGTCGGGTTCTTTTTGATAGTGGGTATATGGTGTGATAACACACAATCATCAGGCCTCAGTAGAAAACAATGACTTTTATTTACACGAAAAACACAAAAACGACAAATATTTACAGCCGCGACAAACACAGGATAGCACACTAAAGTAAACAGTAACCCACAAGTAGTAATCGTCCACAGCACACGAAGCAGCCAGACAGAATCCAGCAGGATATGTTTTCCTGGGAGCTTCGCTCTATGGTCTCTCCAACGGCTGAACTTCTCGCTTTAACTACCAACTCACTACTTCTCACAACTGGCTACACACAATATACGACGCTGTGTCCACAGCAGACAACAGAATGCCATGCTGTCAGCTCAGCTCAGCACTCGCTCCACACAACTTTGACACTCCGCTGTTGCTTCGCTATCCTCTCGAAGACTCGTTACTTGTCGGCGACTCCGACTACTCACACACGACACAGCTTGAGAGTGCCGGCCTTATATAGTTCCGGGTGGCGGGGCTAGAAGCCTCTGGACCAATCAAACGTATCTCGGTTCCTAATTGACGGATCGACAAAATGACTATACGGATGACTGTAAAACGGTCTTTCTTATGATGACACTTTTCGAGCTGAGAAGCAAAATTACAGGTTCGTAACATTATGCATCCTTAATGTTATTCAATTAATAAATATTTTTTGTGGCTGACAAATAGTTTTGTGGTTGTTATGATACAGCTAAAAGTTCGATTTGATATTCATCTGGGATTTCCGAAATGATAGAAAGCATATTAACTGCTTTCGATTAATTTAGATGATAATTTAAAAAACGAATTATTCGAATAAGAGAAATGAGATTTTAATGAAATTGTAAATACTTTTTTTAGAAGATTCATTTCTTTCAAAATTAGCAATGCCGTTTTTCATTACTGAATCAAGATCAACTAGTTCCAATACTAAATAAATGGTTTTATCTCTTAATGCGTAGTAGGAACATAAACACTAATTGTTGTAAAATAATAATATTTATTTCTTTGTTATATTTCATTATTTTATTCTAAATTAATTACAAATTTGAAAGAGAAATCTTAATTTCATGTTTAATAAGAAAGTTCTGCATTGAAATAAAGTATAAAAGAAAATGAAATTGTAAAAATTAATAGAATTTTGGAATTATACAGCACTTTGGAATAGACAATTCTTACATATAATTCATTTTAGTTTAGTTATATTAAAGTCCCATTTTAAAGCAACACTAGGGATTTTTTTGAGACGTACCTCGTAATTTTAAACCACGGTCAAGTGAAGAGAACGGCACTCAGGTTAGCACCCTCCTCTCCAAGCCTCCGTGCCACACCAGCTTCAGTTTGGCCCCGACGGATTTGGAGTGCACTAGGCTAGCTTACATGGCGGTTCCTCAGGTATCGGCTCCCGAACCTGTAACTTCCCGGTTCTGAAGCTGAGAATCTTACCACCAGGCACCGTAGCCGCAAACACTATTCAGTAAACTAATGTTGTTTAATTCTGAAGGAGAAATGAGTTTCTTCCCCGTGTTATAAAATATATTATATCATTGTTGAGAATTTTTACAGCTGAACAAATATAACGAGAATTAGCGGAAAAGTTAAAAAAAAACTCATCAGTTTATGAGAAAGCATTTCTGGGAATGAAAAAACAGATTAAGCTGCAAAATTTGCAGCGGATTTTTTTAGAATTGAATTTTTATTTTGAGACATTAAGAAGTCCTTCTCCAGTTATATTGTTTCTATCTAGCACAGGATTTTCAGAACCAAACTTTCTATAAAAACATGTAATACCTTTTTTCTTTTTTTTTAAATCAGACCATATGTAAGATGTATATCAAACTGACTTATGTTCGCTCTGATTACTGAATCGCTCCACTCACAAGTTTCTTATATTTGTCTAAACTGCACCTATTTGTATAAAGTATTAGCTTGATTTTACAGTTCGTCACACTTTAATTTAATGTAAAATCTATATCGTCTCTCGGTATATATTTTAAACTTTACAAGAACATAATGATTGAAAATTACTTCCCAAATTTTTTATAAGCCATTGGTTTCTTGATTAGCATTCCGCATTCTTTCTTCTGTTTATGTTAAACATTTAAAATCGTGGGAAAGTTTTTTTTTTTACACTAGATCATTTTTTCGCGATCTTTAGGTCATTGTTTTATTGGAAGATGCGAAATTTGTTTATTATTTGCATCCTTGTATTTTATGTGTTTCTAATACTCTGTTTTTACTTTTAAAAGAGTGTTTTTTATAACCTTGTTTGATTTCATTTCAAAGCAGATAGAAAGATGTTCTAAAGTTAATTATAAAAAAAATGTTTCCTTGTGTATAAAATCGTGTTTTTTCAGGAAGGACACTATATATATATAAACTTAAAAAGCAAAAATAATAAATATAAATGCATAAGTAAAAAGTAAACAAAAAAGCACCACTTGATCCGAGGAACCTTAACACACGCATCGTTGGAATTGCTCTGACCACTAGGCTGTACAGCCCACACTTCGAAGTGGAAATCGAATATACTTATTCTAATAGTTAGTTATAAAAAAATTTGTGAGAGAAAAACATTTTATCAGGAAAGACACATATATAGACAAACTGGAAAAGCAAAACCTTTCCAAAATATAGAATTTGATTCAAATATATAGAGCCCTTTCCTGGATACACGAATATATATGTGTGTGTGTGTAAAATAATTGCTTATTTAAAGTTATAAGATTGACGAATGTGTGTGCTGTGTATAAAAAAATAAATTGATTTGTCTCTAGGAATTACATTTTTGCGTTAAAATAATTTTGCCAATAACATTCAAAATTCTCTTTTCTATGTTTGCAGTTCTTTATGAAACAAATATTTTCTTTGCCATTTTTTTTAGTTCTCGTAGTTTATCTGCTTTAGAAACATCTAAAATTTAAAAATAACTAATAAAAGTTATATCAAAATATTTCGCCGACTATCTCTTCGAATTTTATTAATACTTGTAATAAACTATTGGAAAATTCAATTAATCAACTGAATGAACTTCTTATCTTTATTCATTGTAAATTAGAGCATTTTATTGAATTTGATGAACAGAGTATATGCAAGCATTGTATGTAAATATTATCTTTCCAGCAAAAAAATTCTGAATGTCATAAATAACATAATATTGTTACAAAGCTGACATGCTGCTTCCCAGCATGGTTGTTTCTATCACCGGAAAAACTAATTTACAGTCATCTGTATTAGATCCCGCCGGTTGCCGAGCCAGTGGTCCCAGAGCTTGGCGACAAACTTGGCGACCAGTTGGTGACTTAGCGACGAATTTGGAGACTTTGACGATAAAATGGATAATGCTCGAAACTTCGAGAATTTTGTCGATCCGTCCATTAGGAACCGAGATACGCCTGGTTGGTCTAAAAGCTTCTAGCCCCGCCTCCCGGGAACTATAAAAGGATGGCAGTCTCAAGCTCCCGGGAATTGTAGTCGGAGTCATCGACAAGTAATGAGTGTTCGAGAGGATAGCAAAGTGCCAACTTTGCGTGAAGCGTGTGCTGAGCAGAGCTGACAGCATGGAATTCTATTGTCTACTGTGGAAGCAGCGTCGTATCTTTTGTATACAAGTCAGTTGTGAGTAGTGAATCGGCAGCTAAAGCGAGAAGATTCAGTGAGAAGTTCAGCTGTTGGAGAAACCGTAGAGCAAAGCTTCGACGATCCCATCTCCTGCTGGATTTTGTCTGGCCGCTTTGTGTGCTGTGGAAGGTTACTACTTGTGGGCCACAGTCTGCTGTAGTGTGCTGCTGTGTGCTGTTCTGTGTTCGTCTCGGTTGTGGATAATCGTCCGTGTACTCGTCGTCTTTGTATTAGTGTGTTTGTGTAAATAAACGTCGTTGTTTTCTATTGAGGCCTGTTGATTGTGTTCTCACACCATACACCCACCGGGGGTAAGGAAAATCAGTAACAATATGAACAGTTTGCCAATGAAATATAAAAAAAATCATTTTAGAGTTTAAAAAACCGCTAGGTAGCGCTTTGGTAGCGAACTAAACTTATTTTAGAACCCTTTATTTCTTCATCCTAAATAAAAAAGCATGAGAAGGGAAATTTATTAACATGAAGAGTTTGCTTCAAATCATAATAGTTACTAAATCAGGACCATAGTTTTGAATGGCTAATTAAATAGATTTGTAAAAAAAAATTTATTTTCTTTTGTAGTGAAATGGGATGAAATAAAATAAATAAAAATATTTCTTTTATATCGTGGTTATCATTGATTGATTTTTGTTTTCTTTTATTGTTTTTCATTATCTTTGTTAAGTTTATCATTTCGCAATTTTATAATAATCATTTTCATAAATGCATAAGATAGTTTTATTTTCGTCAAGGAAAATATAAGGTAATTACTAATTTCAGTCCTTTATCGAATCAGGTACATTTTTCATAAAATCTCGAAATATATTGACTTTAAACAAATGTTTTTTCAAAAATAAATCAACGTAAATAATCAATATGTGTTCGTTGTAATTTTTAGAAACGCTGCAATTTTATGCACTTCTTTGTACTTTTGCAAATGTTACTGTTAAATAAATACACTGAAATAATTTTTGTTTTAAAATAAATTCATTCAATTTTAAGTACAATAAAGTTGAAACAATTCTATTTAGAATATTCAAAGTGTTGCTTAAATTCATTAATTTTCTTCTCTTTGTAATTTTACTTAGAAATGTAAAACATTCCTTCCTACCTTCATGTTTTTGAGATTTAAGCATAAACATGTATGCACAAAAAAATTCTAATTAAAGTTAACTTCTTAATTTGATAAAACCTCACTGTATTTGAATGGATTTCAAAATCGGAATATCATTAAAACATATCACATTAGAAATAAAATAAAATATGAAAATCGAAATATGAAATGCATATGATTACACACATTTTTATTCACGTAGAATCAATTCAAAAATAAATATTCGTATAGTAATAAATAAAATTTTATCGTTAAAACTCAAACATTCGTCATTTCTATTAAATCTATATACTGTAGTTAAAATTTGAGAGACTATTTTCATAAAGATTTTAAGTGCATGATTGCATCATTATGAAAGCGCTTTTAAATTAGTTACATCTAAAATATATGATTCTGAAATTATTATTCTTAAAATTAAATATGAAATGGTTATACATTCTATTTATTATAATACCAATAGCACCTTCCGTAGGGTATATTATTTCAAGGTTCAATTATTTTTATAGAAATAAAATAGATATCATTATTAACGAAATACATGTTTCCCATTCACCAATTGTTATAACAAATTTAAATAGACAGTATATAAAAGTACCTTGTTTTAGTTTACAATATTTTATGAGTGATTCTAATATTACATTCATATAATTAAAAGAAATATCATGTCTGTTAACATACGATGCCAACATGAATTGGAATTAAATTCTGAAAAGAAGTTTAGTATAAATCTTAGCAAAGACTGAAAACGCAAACAGATTTAAAATCTCGTGCAGAGAGAGTAATTTTGCGTGATTTATGTCTAAACACTACATTTAGACTTTGAAAGGTTGATAGAATATGTCTGCCTTCACAATTCAAAACTTCAAGAGAAAACTTTTAGCAGAAGTTAAAATTCAGTGTTGAACAGAAACTTTACTCACGCCATTTCCTTTCACGGACGATGGAAACTTTCTACCAAAATAACGTGATCCTAGGATAAATTTAAACTCGTTAATTAGAGTGTTTATATATCCTTAAGGCTTATTAAGTTGATTTCCAAATTATAAAATACAATAATGTATAAAATATTTGTTGTTGTTGTTTTTAGTGTTTAAGTATTAATCACGTCAGCTATTTGAATTAAAAATTCTTGAAATTATCAATTGTATATTACCTGTAGAAAGAATTGGTGAACACAAATTATTTCTCATGTTCTGAATTTTCGTATAAATAAGTAAGCGATAATTTCCAATCATTATTTTCAAGTTAAAATAAAAATATTCTTTGCTCTTTCGTCTTTATAATAATATCTAAAAATTCTTAAGCAATCAGTACTAAATATGGCTAAAATGGCAATACAATACTAATAATGGCTCTTCAGACTTTTATAAGGCCAACAATATGACAATAGAATGTGAGATGGTTAATACTGAAATTAAATGCATGCAAAATGTTCGTTAAACTAAGAATTGCATTACTAGATTAACATGTCTCTAAATATCAATGCTTAAAAATCCGTAAAGAGTAATAATTATAAAATTAATTAATATAAAACATTATACAAATGAATATTCTTGGCGATAATAAAAAGATAATACTATAATCAACAAATTAATCTTAGTAAATTTTGAAAAGTATTTTTTTTTAAATATTACATTCTTACCAACCCATCACCATTTTCCAAATTCAAATTGAAAATAATTTATGTTTTGAGTTGAAATCTTATATGTTCAATTTAAAAAAAAACATTGTTGGTTAATCATGAATCTTATTGATATATATTGTTTTAAATAAATTTTTAACTATTATAGAGTAAAATTTTCATCTTATTCTATTTTCAAAATAAAACAACAATTGAATTACCCTCTTTTCAAATTCGGTAAGAGCTGACATTCTAGAATTCCACTCAAGAAAATTTCAATGTATCGTATGATTACTTATTAAATCCTAATTTGGATGAAAAATACTCTCACGTTGGTATGGAAATGTAGTTTCTGTATCAGATACAATCTTTATCATTGCACCATTGCTGAAAATGGGGATAAGGGAAATAAAAGAGATATACAGATCAAGAGATGATATTTATATAGAAATTAAACTTGAATAACCGTCTTTTACCTAGTAATGAGGTGTCCTACAAAAATTAAATGACCAGTTTTTTTAAAGAAAGATTTGGATTTTTGATATTCGGAAATGTATATACATATATAATCTATATATTTGCAACTAAAATATTAACGGCTGAATTTGGAATAGAGAATAATTAAGTAGTTAGCTCAGATTTTTTTTATATAATTCAGCAAGAATTCTTAATTTTACTTCTTTAATCATATCAGAATTGCTGATCATCTTATGGACATTTATAAAGGTTAAGAAACTATACTAGCTTGAAGTATTACTGAAAATTCTTATAATTGCAAATAATTCTTATAATCTATAAAAAGTTTGCAAAACAATGATGAAAAAATCATCAAAAATTTTACAGATTTTCAATATCTAAATTTTGAATGTTTTACATGATGTATTGAATTTGTAACAAAACATTTTCATCTCTTACAAAATGAGACGACTAAATTATATAACCATTTTACTAATTTTAAGTCATGTAGTTACAGTTTGATATCAATATTCTACTTTAATAAGTTTATAATTTAAATTATTTAATCTTCATGCAGTTATTATGAAGTCTTAAAATAACAATACAATTTATTTCAAATTACCATTCTCATAAAAAAAAGGGTAAGTAGTGTGTGTGAAGGTAGAAAAAAATATAAAAATATACACATTTTTAAAGGGTTAGTTATTATTTGATTTTGCTGGAAGACTTTATTTCTTGTGAGCAAATGTTATATCTAATATCAACAAAAAAAGGTCAACTAATTCTTCCAATTTTCTCTGGTATTGGTTTTCTAATTTCATTTAAATATTCACTTAAATGTCTTTTTATGTATCTATATATTAAAAACAACAAAAATTTAGTTTATTTTAATTCTTTAAGTTTTGGTTATTCTTTCCTATTTCTTTAAAACTTTAAGAAAATTCCCAGTATATAACTTGCGTAAATCTTATATTCTGAATTCACATCCGATAAACTCAACTTGGAATTTTTTTTCAACATGAAAGTAGATTATTTCAATAGAAATTATTGCTTCGTTATTATAACATTCTAGTTATGTTCTTTTTTCCAACTTGTTTCAACCTAAGTACTGAAAAGCGAAATACGTAAAATATCAAAAACAATTTGCAAAACAAGAGATAAAATATTTCTGAGAAATTTAAATTATAGAATACGTTCTGATCTCGAGAAAATAATGCATTTTTTTCTTTTAATGCAAAATATTTTTTCTCTTAAATACAAATTCAAGTTTATTTAAGATATTTAGGCAAGCCGGAATTCTGCTTTTAAACACTAAATATCTTAATTCCTTTGAGAAATCTTAAAATAGGTTGACAATACCTGTACCTATATATTTTATTACGAATTTCAAAATAAGTATCTGAAAGGATTTTCATATAATTCATTGCGTTTAATACCATTGTAGGAAAATATTCTTCTATAAAAGAAAAGGAAACGTCAAGAAAATTTTATTAATACTATTGAAACGGAGTTATCTATCAGCGGAATATGATGCAAATCATTTTATTATTGTTTATGATTTCATTATTACAATCGTAAGTTATTATACAGCGTTACTAAATGTTCGGCTGTTTACCCAAAGATTCAGCCGCTTTAGTTTAGCTCTTAAAAGTTAGATGGCGGCAGGACATTGAGTAGCAAATTTTAAAAATAAACCTTTAGAATTTTTATTTTTTATGTGAAAACAACTTACTTTTTCTTTTCTTTTTTTTAATTACGAAAGAAATAATATCTATTGCTAAAAAGAAATGTCTTCGATAACATTGAAAAAATCGTCATGCAATACTCTTTTTTTTTTCTTTTGTAAAGGAAAAAACATTGCATGTTTTGTAGATTCTTTTCTTATTGTCCATTTAATTAAAAATATTTTAAAATATAAGATGCAAATCTATGACTAAATTTATTTAATACTAATCCGTAAATAAAAATTATTTTTCGAACAAAAGTGTAAATAAATTGAATGAATAAACTATAAGCAAATTCAAATGTTTTATTGGTTGTCTAATTTATTGATTGAATAGCAAATAAAAAAGATGAAAAAAATTAAATACCTCTAATATGAATTATTAGATGTATGATCATTAGGATGGAAGGAAAATGGCAACAATTTTTTTTTAAATTTTAGTTTGGTAATACTACGGAAATTTGCCTTTTAAGTTTAAAAACAATTTTTAAAAATTTGGTTGCAATGTTATATTATCTTGCAGTGCCCCAAAAAGCTTGAAGTTTTTAAAATGGGCCTTTAAAAAATCTTTTAGATTTTATTTTGGTAGTAGTGGGAAAAAGTTAGTTTTTATGTTCAAAAAGAATTTTTAAAAATTTGGTTGCAATACAACACTATCTCAAAATGTGGAAAAAAGTTTGAAATTTGTAAAAAACAAATTAAAAAACAAACTATGAAAAATAGTTTCATGAATTTTTCTTTCATATAATGTTACAAAAGTTGATTTTAAATACATATATAAGCATTAAAACTGGAAACATTATTATTTGCAAAGTATAATAATAATAAAAAATATTTTTATGTCAAAGTTTTGCGTTTCTTACTTCTGTATCCTTAATAATTGCAAATGTTACAACTGCAAAAAAAAAAAAAAAAAAAAAAAAAAAAAAAAAAAAAAAAAATTCTACTTCATTGCCATATTAAACTGTTTCTTTTTTTAATTAAATTTTGGCCTATTCACACGTGAGTAAATATTTGCTCTTATGTAACCTTCTCTTGCGATTGAACCAGGGATATTTTGAGCTGATTCGGAAATTAATTTCACAGCTCTTTCCACTGCTTGCATGAGACAAGGAAGACGGAGAAAGGCGATAACTGAGTCCCCTATACTATTTGGTTCTGTTTCAGATGGCTTCCTTATAAAATCTTTCAGAGAGTCACTGAAAATATGTTTAAACAAAGGAAGTTCAGTTTCATCATTTTCAAGCCATAAGATCATGTCGATGTAATCCTTTGCATCGAAATTTATCTTTGAGACATTACATTTCCTGATTGTCTTTTTTTATGTTCTTGCGTAAAGGACGCTTTAAAGGACATCGTAAATCAATTTCTCTTTGAATTTTACTTTCGCCATTTAGGATGGACAAAAGAATATTTTCTGAAGAAGCAAAGTACTCTTTCTTTGAATTATCTGGTCTATAACGTTCTCACGATCGCCAGAGAGAGAGCGTGAATATGAGATAAGGTTAAAAAGATATTTGAAACCATAAAGATATGAAGCTTTTAACTTAATATAAAACCACACAGGCAACTGGTAGTTTTATCTTTTCTTGTCTATTTGTTGGATCGGTTGGTTTGCCTCTTTTTGTAAAGAACACTGTTGTTCTTCAGCGTTGCCATTGTCGCCAGTAATCGTTTCCGATGCACTAGTATTTTTTGTCCGTTCTTGATTAAACTTAACTATTCTTTGCAGTTCTTTATTCTTTCTTGCTTCATTCTTCTTCAAAGCGCCTGTAGTATCCATATCAATATTACCTATTACCTTTTTCCTGTTAGAGCATTGATTGTTTAGAAACTTTTGTTCCATAACTGGCACTTTCTTTTATACAAGTCAGTAATATCGAATAAACGTTTTACTTCTCTTCTAAATTTTGTGAAGTTTTTACCTATCTGAACATGTTTTACCTTTAGACTTTAATAAATTCTTGTATTTAGCATGATAACGTTTTATCATTTGGGAAATTATTTTGCAAGAAGCAATAAGAATAAAAGCTCTTGATCATATTTGTTCTATTATGGGAACTAAAGTATCCCATATTTCACTTACAGAAGAATTCGTCTCTGAAGCAATTTTCAGGTTATGCCTAATATAACAGTAGCATTTCATAACAGATTTGTAAGTAAGGAGTTCAACTTCAAGCAAATCACTAAATTTCCAAAAAATAGAACACTCCGACATTTGTCTTGTCTTCACTAATTTAGACTGGGCCAATTATGCTCACAGCAAAGCACACGAGCGCACAAACAAACAAATCAGTTACATTAATCAGTTCCACAATAGACGGAGTGGAGACACCAACTCAGCTGAACTCGGCAAAGCTACCGATTTGAAACCAGGCCTCTCCTTACCACCGGACGCAGACAAATTTCCGCCTTACTTCAATAACAACACTCAGTGCCATGCCAGTGCAATGGTAAAACTGATTATATATTTTTTATTCATATGGCAAAGCCTATTTGAAGCCTTTTTATTTCGTAAATGAGGCACACAAAATTCCATAAAAAGTTGCAAAAAGTGTGTTTTTATGTAACTTTAATATCCTTGCGCCACCTCAAAATATACTTCAATTTTTTTAAATATTTTTTATATATTTTATCTATAGCAAAAGACAACTTTTCAGTGCTATTACAAATAAAAAATCAAAAGTTGATTGTTTCATAAAAAAAAACTTAAAAATGCATCAAAAATTTCAATTTTTTTGAAACTTTAACGTCTCTGAGGTACCTGAAGATATACTCCTATATTTTTATATTTATCGTTTATTTTAACTACAGCAAAAGGCAACTTTTTCGCACTATTACCAATCAAAATTTTAAAAAATGATTTTTTCTGTCCACCCTAATGACCATACTGCTGATAGTGATTTAATGTAAAGAGAAAAAAAGATTATTAATGATTTTCAAGTGAAAAATAATGGGAGAAAGAAGTTTCAACATATATAGTATAGATGGCAGCACGAAATCACTCATTTTTAAGATTATTCTGCATTATTGATAAAGTGAAAAAGTGCTAAAATATATTTTATTTTATCTAATTTTACCAGCAATTCTACTAAAAATAGAAAAATAAATAATGTTTTTTTTTTAAACCAAGTTTATTTTGCCGAGAATGTAGAAAGTAATGAATGTGATTCATTTTTAAGTAAACGAAACAAACTATCATTAAAATATTTTCTTTTTTTAATTCATTTTCCATTTTTTGTTTTGAAAATTTTGAATTATTCAGAGCATTCTGAAACTGTAATTAATAACCAGATTCATTCTAATGTAAATTTATACGCACACATTCCAAAATATCCTCTCAATAATTCCGCTGTAAATGAACTTCGTGTTCATCATGCTGATGGCATGTTTTGCTTTAAAAAAATAACAACGTGTTAAAGCATTTCTCGTTAAATTCATTAACATTATAAAACTTCTTTAATTTTTATTTTTGTATAAAAATAAATATATTTCGTAATAATTATAATTTAGTATTTTTATTTAAAACGTCATCTAACAATAGTTTTAAAAGAAAACTGCTCAGTTAGCATAATTATATAAGGCTATCAATAAAACAAAGAAAACATAAGGACTTTCAAGAAAATGTGCAGTATTTTTTTAACTCATTGTGAAAATATTTCTAGGCGCTATCATTCGACATTTGTGAATTTCTAGGCAGAAGTTTATAATCCGAACCAATATCATCAAAAGTATATAAATATATATAAGTGGATGAATACCCTTACAGATAATTCAAATCTAATGAAATCCCATGTTAATAACAATAATTCACTACGTAAAATATTGAATAAAACTATTTACTTAAAAAAATGGAAATTCCGAGCTTTACTCATCCAAAGTATAATATTGGAGCTTTACTCATCCAAATTCATTATCCAAAATAATAACGTTTTAGGTTTGATCCTTCTATCTTTTATTATTTTCATAATTTTTTTGTTAATTTTAGGTCGTTTAATTTTAATAACGTCCACACAAAAAAAAATACTAATTATTTTTTTAGCTTAAGAATGTTTAAATACTGTAAGAAAACAATGAAAAGTATTTCTTTTAAAATAAACTTTCAGATATTTTGATTAAATTTATAGAAAAACCATACGTAAATAAAGTTGATGCCAATCGCAATTCAATTATTTTTTTTAAGTTAAGATTATACAAAAAATGGTTTGAGAATGATTATATACTCCAAAGTTATTGAGAAAAAACGTTAAAATTCAGATTAATGTTCATCTAAAAATCAAATTAATTTTTTTAAATAAGCTTCATAACCCTAGAAGTAATTACTTGGAAAATATTGTTGCTCTCTGTCCAACTAACTTTAAAGAGCGTTTGCGCGATTTTTTAATAATGCCTGTCGCGATTATAGATAATATACTGGCGCATAAATAGTATGTTAAAATTATCAAAAAAAATTAAGAAGTCAGATTTTTCATGACTTCGCAGCATAATAGGAGAAAATAGCAATAAAATTATCACGTTCTTGGTGACATTTTCGCATTTATGTTTTGTAAATGGTTCAGATTTTGGTAGGACCGAAATACATCCATTAGTACAGCTGGGTATATCTTTAAAAAATAACTCTTTAATTTTTAATAAGTTACAGATACTAGTTTCTTTTAAAGAATTCGGATTAACAAATTACTTCTACCTTGATATCTCTTATTAGTAATCAACTGCGACCAAATATTGAGCACTCAGTGGATCAGAGACTTGAAATAACATAAATTTGTAACGGATAACAAATGAATGTAATATATCGTGCTTCTGGTATCGTAGAAATCGGAATTCAATATCCTACTCTGATGTTTTCTGAGTATATAATTTTGATTTGAATGTAATCATTGTTTTAGGAATTCGCTAATATTTTATTCCAAATTCGTTGAATCTTTAATATACGTAATTGCACGTGTGTGTGTTTGCTACAGTAACACAAAATTTTGACGAAATAATTTAATCTTGGTACTGGTATAAAATATGACAATATATTTCTATGTTACTTTAGAAATCTTTTAAGTAGTACTATTTAATTTAATCATTTTGCTTAATTTTTCTTCCGTTTTGAGAGATTTGTTATGCTACATGGCACTCACATTTACCAATTTAATTTAAACTTTAATCTTATGATATCAGTTTTAAAGTAAAACGGGAGTTATTTTAGGACGAATATCTTAATTCTGAATCGTGGCCAGTATGACGAAACCATCACCTCCTCTATAAATTTAGATAGACGATATTTGGCTCCTACACATTTGGAGTGGACACATCAGTACATTTTGCATTTTCGAACACAGAAGCTTCTGGTCTGGAAGCCAAAATTTTACCTCTAAGCCGTAGAAGCCTTCCTGGATATACATATGTAAGTTATATACGTTAATACTACAAATTCCAAATTATTCGCAAAATAAATAATAACTCGAGTGTGTGTTGTTTCTTATGGCACTTAGACAAGCCCGCTGTTACGAAGACAGTGATTTAAGCCGATAAGGGGTGCGTTTCTTGGTTTAGTAGCGCCAACTAGGGCCAAGAGTACGACTTCTCCATTCACGCATCACTCATTCGCTTGCACAACCCCTTTTTACAGGAGAGCACATTCACACAACTCACAAACAGAACAGAGGAAGAACAACTATGCCCGAACCAGGACTCGGACCCAGGACGTCCAGGATTGAGAAGACGCGCTACCCTCGAGCATTTGAGCACTCTGCTTTCAGTTGTTCGGAATGCGCGGTTAAAAAAAAACACTAAAGAATATCAATAATCTTCCAAGTACAAGTAAAAAAAAAACAGAATTTGGGAGCAGAAAGTAACAATATACTATATGGCAATAATTAGAGATAGATTTCAATGTATGCAATATTTATTTTCAGCATATCAATTGTTAGGCAGTTAGAAAATAGCGCACAGTTAGTATTTGCCTCCATAGGAAAATGGGCCAATTTAGGTTACCAATGATACGCATTCCTCTTAGTTCGCCAGAATGTGTAGTACAGCTTAGCCAGATGTGCCATTAAAATTCAACATATAATTTAATATAATACTCCTACCTCCCATTACCAGTAACTGATGAACGAATACCATTTTCAGAGAGTGTGGGAGGCAAACGGTTAACCCCCGCTGTACTTCAAGCCATCGATAGATGATTAACATTGAAAAAAATGAACAAGTTGAGGCCCTATCTGATTGCGTGTTTCGGAGATTAAATATATGGATAATATGAGAAATATAGATAATATAAGAATTAATACATCCCGTAAATCGTAGATATATGGGTGTGGATCAATATATCAATGTCAATGACTGTTTTTTTGTATATGTCCAGTAAAAATACGAACTGAAATTAATATATTGCTCTTTCAGGTATAAATGAAATTAGTCATTGCTTTGGTAGCCAGATTGTTCGATCAGAATATAAACTGTTCTTGATTTAAACTATTAGTAAGGAATGCATTATTATTTAAAATGTCATCTTCAATGATTTTATAAGATTTTTAAGTAAGAATCTAATGGAAATCGAAATGTATACGAAAAAGAATTATTCTTTTGTAAACGTGCTTTCGAAATAAAGCATTTTAATTATATTTCTATATAGAGTACTAAGAAAAATATTAGAACAACATTTTGAAAGAGAGAAGTTGTCAGAAATACCTAAATATTAAATTTTATCTCATATTAAATATTATTCTTCTATATCTCTCATTTTGTAATTCTAATATCTCCTTCTGCTTTCAGAAAATTTTTAATTGCTTAAGTGATGAACATTACTTGAGATTCGTGCTATTGTTTCTGGCGTTTGCATTTAACTTTTCTTCATGTCCTAACGAACACCATGGCAGCACTCTATCCTGCCTTTTTCTCCTTAGATCTTAATCTTAAATTGAAAATCTCGCAGGTGCTAGTTTTAACTATACAAGAATTCTCCGATGTGGTTGGACATTGTTACCCTCACCGAGAATTTCATCATCATCACTGGCATCGCCATGCTTTAAGTTGGTTTGCGTGCTCTGACGGTAACCTTTCTTCTCTTTTTCTGCGATATTTTGTAGGTATCATTTAGTAGCACCCATGTGACCAATAATGGGCCTTACTTGATTAGATCTTACTAGATCTTTCCATAGTGGATTTTGTGTTCGCCTCTCAAATATCAAATAATTTCATTCCGCATTTGTATTTATGATAATATTACTTTACCTTGTCTTTTACTTTTAACCGATATTCTTTCTTGCTTCTGTTTGCTTTTGGTCTAGAGATTACCAATCATCGCATCTTTATCCCACAGTTATTGGGATATTCTAACATTGAATCTCAACAGATAATCATACATTTCAAATAAGGTCGCGTCAGTTGTATTATTTATGTTGTTATGAAAATACCACCCTCACTGTTTGATTTTATTTCAAATCATCCATAAAATATTCCTTAAATTCTTAAAGAACTCTTCATTTCAACGGATCCGTTATCATTAAATTGTCATTAAAATCCTTCAAAATCCTTAAAGTCTAATACTGTAATAATCCCTTCATCAAAATAGTTTTCTAATTCAAAATCGAAATACTTTCAAGTATTTATTGACTTTCAGTGCATCATAAATTCTCTAACAAGTACTCGGAATTAAGTTTCAATGTCTTAAATAATATTTTCTACTATCAATAATCCGTTTGACATTCCTTTAAAAAGAGTACAGTTGTTCGCTTTGTTTTATAAATAAGTAAATTCAAAAGTTTTGACATCAAATCTTCTTTAGCAATGTGAATCAATCGTACTTCTCTCTCAAATAAAATAGTAGTTTATATTTTTCATTTTGAAAATCGAACATTTGAGTACATTTTTACAAAAAAACTATTTTATTCATGATGAAGTCTGGATTTTTTTTAATTCAAAGGACCCTTTAATTCAAAGATTTCTTTTTACAATAATTGTTGAAAATCTTCGTCATAAATTTTAGATTCCAGAATTAATGATTTCATTTGAAGGATTTTGATTTCATTGTTAATTTCTTTGTTATTTTGTCTCAGGCTAAAATATACAGATTCTTTTTAAGTTCCTTATTCAGGTATCCTTTTTTTTATGTTGTTAATGCATAGTTCGGAAATCACTACAATCAAAACATAACACACCACACACACACAAATATATATATATACCTTCTTTTCGTTTTTAAGAATCGCGTTCTCTTGTTCTCAGACAGCTGGATAGACAGACTTGCTTTGAATGGCTTTCGTTCAAAATTTTATAAAAATCTGCAAGTTCGTTCAAAAGACGATATTCTAAATTCCAGCCATCTAACTTGGAGTATATATTTTTGAGTCATCATATCCACAGATAGGTATAATTCATAAAAAAAAATTACTTTTTAGAATCAAGTTTATCTGAAATCTAGAGATTCGTCAAAATCCAAATTACGAACTTTTTAATGATTTACAATACTCTGTCTTTGTATACTTCGTATGCGAGAAAGTAAAAAAGGTGAAAAAACAAGTTACTTGCATGGAACAGTATTTTTCAATTACTAATATACTATTTGAAAAAGCAAAAAAAATTAATTTTTATATGAAACGAATCTTATTTCAGATACTTGTTAAAAACGTTAAAAACTTATTAAAAGATGAGAAAAGTGAGGGGGGCTGACAGAAATTCAGAAGCCAAAAATAAATTGAAAATATAATTTTAATGATATTGGTAGCTAACACAATACCCAGGGATCTTCATTGGCATTTTTCAGATGACAATTTTTAAAATTACATGCTAATACCAATCATATTTGTAAGAACGTAAAACAACGAGTTTGCTTGAGATCAAACAAATCCTATTTTTTATGAGATTTTAAAAACATTATTGTTTATGAAGAAAGAAAAATAAAATGAGATAGTCAGAATAAAGTTATAAGCTTAATGATAGTTAAAATTTAAATATTATACAAAGCAACTCAAGTAATCACAAATCTTCAATTAATTAAGAATAAAATTAAAAATTTAAAAATATTTCTAACCTCAGAACCCTCAAAATGCCCCATGTAACTCAGAACTGAAAAATTTTAACGTAAGAAATCATATATATTTGATTACATTCTTACAATAATTTGATATATTATAGAATATTCGAAAATGGAAAAGAAAAACAATTAATTAATTTTATAACTCTTTATTACAATAATAAGGATTTATTCAGGAATAAACCCTAAAAAATTCATTAAAATTAAAAATTTCTTTATGAAAAACGTGTTGATAGTTTTCTTAATAATGTACTCTTATTCTTTAAAAACAAAGCATTTCGTTTCCTACCAAACAATAATATAATACATTTGGAAAACTTTTACGATACAAGGAATACCAGTTATTTATTAAATAGGAAATAATTAAATGATTCATAAGTAATTTAGCTCGTCATAATTTTTGACATCATGTCCCAATTTTTTTGTCCTTATATATTTTATTTGCCTATTTAATTATATTAAAATCATATGATGCATATTTAATTCTGACAAGGCCAAGATAATACTTAAGAAAAATCGGGTATAAAAATGACCCTGGGAAAAGAATACAATATTTAAACCAGAGATGCTTTTTTTGTCGACATTTTTTTATGAATAACACATAATTATTAAATGTGTAATAAGTAATTTAAGTGATAAAGTAATAATAAAAGTTTAAAATGTTTTTTATAGTCTTAAGAATAATTATTTGAATAATTAATTAATTTTAATAGCTAAATATATGTAATAATGTTTGTCTTGAATTCCTCTTAGAAAAAATTAATTCAAATTATTGTCAATATTTTAGCAATATGTTAACAGGAAAACCCAATAGAACCAACAAAAAAACTCGAATTATTGATTGATGCATTCGAAATAAAAAAAGTTCGAGAAATCTACATAAAAATTGGATTTCAATTTTAAATTTGTAACTGTTCATTCGTCTTTTATTTGTTTTATTTTTGACTTATATATTTATATTTTTATTTATTTATTTATTTTTATTTTTATTTATTCATATTTTCTTATGTTTATTTTCATTTATTTATTTATATTTATATTTATCTATTTTCCTACATATTTTCGAGAGGATGTCTAAAATCCACACCGCCCGTTTAAACGCTTTTAAAGTACTGACTTTTATTTTATTTACTGTTATAAATAATAATTAATTGAATTTAAACTTCATAATTGCAAATGAAAAATATAAATAAGCTGAGTCATCTTCCAAAAGTATTTTCTCACCCTATTCTTTCTCAAAGTTTCTACAGTTTGAAAATAATTGATATCAACAATGCAATCAAAACATACATCAGATTGATTATCTACAAACAATGCCTCAAGGTGACAATTAAATAAATAATTTTTTGTTAGAGAACAAACTATAAGCCTTTGAGAGCATGTCAGTTTCATAATTACTTCCACAACCTTCGTCAAAATAACTTCTCTGAATCAATTAAACAAATTTTATCACTTAATTCCCCGTCATTTCTTTGTTTTATGTCCTTCACACTTGATATTAACACCGAGAGTAAAATCGTCTCTAGTTTCGTGTCAATTGTCAATGACTTCTGGTACTGATCTTAAGTATTTTCTTTCAGGTGGCACGCCACCATTAGAGAGTTTCAGAAAGTGATAAATGTGTCGAGTAATAAGTTTATTACTTCCGAGCAAGTGGCAAGAAACTGCAACTCCTGCAGTAACGATCACCCTCCCCCTTCCCCGTGCTTTGTTTCAAGAAATAGCTTTTGTGGAACCGATCAACCCTGCCGTGGAGCTAGATTAAAAGGTGATAAGTCACGAGTAGAATTTAAGAGATAACGTAACCTATTGAAACAAAAGCACTTAGGTGAAGAAAATAGCTTTAGTAATAATTTTGAATCAATATGCTTCTGTTGAAAGAGTAGAGAATTGCGAGTTAATAAAGAAAGTCTTCTCTCCATGTTCTGCATAATTTATTAGAAAATATTATTCTGAAGGAGATGCAGACATCCGGAATATCAAAATGAAATTTGAAAAAATAATTATTATATTCAAGTAAATATTATTTTATTTGAGTGTTGTATTTATAATCAATATCTTTCTCATCATCTGAATGCGATTAAAAATTTTGAAATTTATTCATACTTATTTTGAAGTGTTAATGTAGCTTTAATATTAATTTATAAAACTGATTAATTATGCAAGTTTAATTAATATAACTTTCTATTTCAAAGCAACACAATTCTCGTTTTCGGATGGCAATCATAATTTTTAATGCCTGTCAGCTAATAAAAAAATATATCGGTTCAACTTTATCATAATTAAAAATATAATAATTTTTAAATAAATAAATTTAAAAAATATTTTTTTTAATTTTTCATTATTAAATTTTCTTCTAAATTTCTACAAATTTTCGCCTTTATTCAATCGAAGAAATATTTATGTCTTCAGATTCATTGTGAACCATTAATGCAAATTGCAGCAATCTTTTGCAGAATCAAATCTCAAACATGCAACCATCTGAATACTGTTCCAAAATGCCATAATGGCCATTGTGGCTTGATATTTTTTTCATTCATTATTATGTTTTGTTGCCATAAAGGTTCAATGGCCAGAAAAAACTAATACAAAGTAACCTATGTAAGATGCCGAGCAAATGTCACATTTTCTCATCCCTCTGCACATCCACCTATTAATCACAAAATGATTGGCATGCCTACGATATTGATGGAAAGTAACGCTGGTTTAAATGGTTTACAATACGGTATAATAATTCTACTTTGTTAAATCACCCATAGCATTCTAAGGGGAAAATTAAATTAAGTACAACTATGTATATAATAAATACAAAAATTCCTATCAAAACTACAACTTATAATAGCAGAAGAATCATAAAAAATTTTCTAGATAAATCGAATAATAAGAATAGGATCAAATCGTCATCAGATGGCAGGAATCATTTCATGTTGGAGATATGCAACTCTCTTTCTGGTAACATCAGTTTTCAAGGATGGATTTTTTCAATAAGCGTCAGCATCTAGATTGAGGACACCTATCCTCCAAGATATGGGCTTCGAAAGCCAATGTGGGGTAGAATTTCTTCGAAGATTATTTTAAAAAATCTCGCTTCACATTTAGGCACCCCCCCCCCAGGAGGGCACCTCGAATAGAGGGCTAGATGCTCTCGGCATGGTGGTTAGATCTCGCCACCCTTTAGGGTGCATAAATAGGTGGGAGTCTGACTCCTTCCATCGATAACGGAACGTACTTCCTTCGGGAAGGGTTGTACCTTAGACGGTGATGGCCCTTATGACCATCATTGGGACTTATGACTATTATCGTCACCAGCGGTATGTCTTTATCCTTTCTGACGAGTTATAACTGTTCTTGCCTTGCAATCTGGCAAATGGGTTCTACATATTACATAAAAATAATTCATTTTCATACTAGTATCTAATCTCTACATTATATTATACATTATTATATATCGTAATTAAAGAATTCTTCAAATGAATATGAAATTTTATAATTCATCATTTCTCAGGTATGAACGTGATGAAGCATCAGACAGTGAAATTTAAGCCCTCTTTGTATATACTTGAATTGTGGAATATTTTACAGGAAGACTGATTCGTATTACCTACAGTATATTTTCGAAATTTTGTGAAGCACTTGCACATCGTATTTCTACAGACATTCAATTCTGTGGTAGTAGGTGTTATACTTTTGTAAAGCAATCGCATATTCTGCATAAGCTTCATAAAGCTAATTTATTTATCTTTTTTCTAATAAAGTGTTACCTCTATGTTAGCTGCACAACGAGAGAAAATATTATTTTTAGTACACTAAAGATGAATTAGTTCGGCTTCGTGTAACAAAATTTAGATCTAAACCAATTATTCTGGGCAAATTCACAGTAAATCAATAATAAGATGATATGCAAGTCTTTAGATGCAGTTTAATGTAATTTAGACGTATTGAAATTGTTCAGAAATTTTGTCTTTGATCATATCCAAATAATTACATGCCCTCGTTTGTTATTTAACATCTTAAAACAATTTATTGGCGATTATGATATAAGTGCATAAGTGTTTCTCTTTCATCAAATACACCAATTAAAGTACATTTAATTTTAAGAAAAATTTTCAGAGTGTATTGCCATCATGAAGCTCTGTTGCATCCAGAACAATTTTTCAATTATCATTCTAGAATAGAAAGCACAATAAATATTTTTAAAAAAAATGATTTTATACTACCAATCAATAATCATTATACCTATTTAAAGTGAAAAGCTGAATTTTTGACAATATAAGGTGAAAAGTTATCCTAAATCAAACTTTGATTGAGACCTCTAATATAAGACCTAAATACAAAAATCACAATTTGTTTAAACTATAAAATACATCTTTACAGACAGAACTAGTTGACAATATAAGAACAAACTTTTAATATCAACATGTCATATTATCTTTTATTAATATTGTATTTAGAAAGTCCAGGCACCAAATCTCTTAAATAAATCTTCCAAAGAAATAGAAAAAGGACAGGATAAGTAAAGGATCTACGACTGGCTTGTCTTTTATTTGATCAAATGTTGGCGGAAGTTTGCTTAGTAGGTCACTTCTATCGGCTCTTTCTACAGAAGAAGAAGGGTTATTTGAACGAACGCCACAGAAGGGCCGAGTCAATGTTGATCTTCCACTTGCTGGAGCAGTACTTCACTTGGATCACGTGATTCGAGAAGAGATAGTTTTCCTTACCACTCGCATCTTTTTCCATCCCATTACGATAGGAGATTGTATTTAATTACATGCTTTAAAAAGTTCCAAAAATACTCTTAAGATCTTTTAAGAGCTATTAAATGTGTTTCTGAATTTCCAGAGATTCTTGGAAATTATACTTTTCCACGCTTTTATTTTCTGTGGTTTGAGGTACTACAAAAATACTTACATCTACTCTCTACATTTTTTTCAGTTATGATGTTATTTGTACTTTATATACTAGGGTCGCGTTGTGTACAAACAATTTTTTGCCTAGTCTATTAGCTGTCTAGTGGGTTAAGTAATGGCAGGGCTGAGAAGCATTAATAGGAACCAGAAGGCTAAATCCCATTTCCTTTCAAAATATATTCAATTCAAAGTCATTTTATGGTGAGAAAGGATAATGTATTCTTTTATATTTACTTAGCCAATATTATTCAAAAACTGATTGACTGATATTTAGTAGTGAGATCTTAGTAATGAATAATGAATAGTTATAATGTATCTGATTCGATTTAGGAATTTGGGATGAATTTATCCTGGAAATTTCTAGGATGGTAACCAATTATCATCGTTTCATCAACACAAGTTATCTTTATCATGCGTCCTTGGCTAGATAAATTTTAAAATTAAGCATTTCCCTTACCATTGTAAGGCACAAACATACAGTCACACATATCATACATACATACATGCCATTTAATTCCACATTAAGTTTATTCAAAGCAATTAATGTATAAGCAATTTAGTTACCTAAGCAATCAAAATTTTTAAATTTCAACAATTTCGCATGGTGCATCAAGAATAAGACACCCAAAGATGATATATATTTGTCTTTGAATCTGTCTTTAATTTCAAGTATTAAATGAATAATAATGGTGATATTATTATTATAATTATTATTATTATACATGTTATAGTTGATAATAATGAAAAGGATAAATTTTTTTTAGCAACAAAGTCTATCGTCTCTTAATTTCAAAAAGATCTAATTAATAAATATCAAAAAATATCAGAGAACGAAGAAAGTTTGTAGATAGCGCTTATGAAAAATATATTTTTTGATCAAAATTTAAAAGACAAAATTTCTTGCTGATTGATAATAAATTTGTTCCGAATATATGTTCTAGGAGTTGAATACTTCAAAGAGTGCATATTCAATGCCATTTTCCTAATTGCAGGAAAGACATTTAGATTTGCTATAAAGTCTAAATTTATTCAACAGAAATGGGCTGATGATCGTCGGGGTAATAAAATTATATTTGTTGTGATATATTTTCTTCTATTTTTAAGTCATGTGGCAAGGTAAAGAATGGATGGAATATGTTCTAGATTTTCTTAGTACTTGCTATTTTGATAAATTTAGTGCATATTTTGAGGCGAGATTTTTTTGATAATAAGAAATTATATCTTCAACAGCAATCTACTCAAAATATGGGTATGACTCCATGCAATAATGCAGATTTATAAGTATGCAATACTACTTCAGTGCCGTATCGAAAAATTAGATTTTTTTTTCCGTTCTCGATGCATAAACTACTTGTGTACCAACAAGTATACCACAAGGCTTACAAACGTAAATCAGTACACAATTGATAGTAAAATAAATTTTAAATATAAAGACGCTGGCACAAATGCAAAGAAAAATGGGGGAAACTAGAAAATACACAAATACAAACAAAAAATAAAACAAAATTGCTCACATACTAACAGTAAATTATATAATACAATTAAAGAAGCATGTTTAAATAAAAATAAAATATTCAAAATACAAATACAAAAGCATAAAAGTATGTATGCAAATACACGTAGGAAACAATCAGAAATAAAATTTAAATAATACAGGAAAAAATACTATTAATATATGTAAAAAATGAAATGAAAGATGATTGTACAAAGGCAGATAAATGGCCAGGCTATTCAAATATCATTTGAAAAATTAGATTATTTTAATTTTCCACAGTCTTCACTTTTTGACTGACAATTCAAGCTTATTTTACTTAAATTACAAATTTTCAAATGTTAATATGACAGAAAGTGGAATGGCAACGTCAAAACCATAATAAAACGAATCAGACATAAAAAAAGAAAGGTATGTGAATATATTATATTGAAAGCACAGCGAAATAGATGGATGACATACATTTCTTCAAATCAAATCAAATTAAATTTGTATCAAATTTTTGGTAACATTTGCTTGAAAAAAAAATTCTCATACACTTTTGCATTTTCTTTAATATGTTATGGGATTAAACAACATTTAGATACGTTTATAATGAAATTTTAGCCTCTATATAATACAACTTTTTTCAAAGGAAATATTACATTGCAATTATTTTCCTTCATACTACCACACATAACCAAAGAAAATTAATACTTTTTAAGAAACTGCTTGCTTATACACACATTTCATCGTTCTTATAAAAATTAATCCCTATACTCTCTTGTTTATTTCTATACAAACAGTTATGGCCGGAATAAAAATTGATTGTTAAAAGTTTTGAAATGGTTGCAAAAAATTATAAGTCATCTAAAGTGGTATGTTATTTACCCCATGAAGAGATTCAATACATTCATAATGCATTTTAAATTTTTGAAGAAATAAAAGTAGTTATAGGTCCAATTAGTATAAAACGTCAAAAGAAAATGTAATTTGGAATTATTTTGATGTCATTCATGAAAATTTGTTAAATAATATTGAGACAAAACTGTTTTTGAAATAAATCATATGAAAGGATAAATTGCAGAATAATCTCAATTAAGTGTCATTGTCTATTGGAAGGTTTATTATAAAAGTCCAATTTTGAAAAGGACTTTTTCCTTGAAATACTTTCCAATTAGTTCTGATTAAGTTTTGTATTTCATAGTCTGACAAATTTTGCTTTTGTTACAAATTGCCATCTCTTTTTCTTATATTTTCTTCATAATCAAAGAAAGGAATTTCTTGTTATCAGATATATTGCTCCATCAAGAATTTCTTCTTAAAACAACAAAAAACAAAAAATATTAAAATGTTTTACTCAGTTAAATAACAAATAACTAAATAAGTCAAAAATAACTAGAAGGCAAATCACTAAAAAAATTTAATGGGAAAAATTAAATTAATTCAAAACCTTTACTATTCAAAATTTATTGTTAGAATTTTCTAAATTGAAAATCTAGATTTCAAAGATAAATTTCCTAGATCTTGTAGCACTAAGGCGCTATTAAGAAACTTTAATCAATTCCTTTTCATAAAAAGGTACACTGGTTTACAATATATAAATATTCAAACTATTTACAAATCGATTTTAGTTAATAGTTGAAACTATAAGTTTGCGGAAATAAAGTATCCGTTATTGAAAACATTTCTTGGAACAGCATTTATTAATGTTATTTAGTACTTTCACCGATAGATGGCAATACCACACCGTTATTCGTAGAATGAATTAAGCTCTGTTTAAATATCAGAAAGGTATTTCGGAGTTTCTTAGAATAAAGTATGTGACATGTCTCCAATATTTAATCCTAAATTTAAACAGTATCTGATTTAATATACTTTCATTAAATACATTTCACCTTTCATAAAAGAGATTGCGACCGCTCTTATTATTTTAGGACAAGTTAGCTATAAGTTGCATTATTAATATTAAGGCAAATAAAACAAAATATAAAAACTCATAATGTATTTAAAAGGGTGAAACAAAATTTAGTTTTAAATGCTTGTAATCAAGCAGAATCTTTTAGAAATCGTCTTATTTTAAGAAATACTGTGCTTTAAATATATTTCTACTGCTCAAAGTGCAATAGCACACACTAAATCCTCCACCTGTGATAATGCTCATTTGTAGATAATCATAAAACTTTTATTATTATTTAATAAAAAAGTATTGAATTTATTTATTTACAGTTAAAGCTGATGATAAGATTTCTTATTGTGTATCTTTAATACCACCTTTATATATCATCTTTAAATGTAGATTTTGGATTTACAAAAGAGAGGAATAAAGTACATTAAGAGGAAATATTTTTTTTATTTATGAGCAAAAATTAGCTTTAATGCTGTAAATTGCTTTTTTGACTAATTAATGATGAGGCAATAAATCGAAATTCGATAGATAGTATTTCTTTCTAAAACTCGTTTGCTATTCTATACCTTACTAAACGTACTTAGTTTTTTAGGTATAAAAATGAAGACGTTTTTGTTATTATTATCTACTAGCCGCTTTTTGGGTCAATATTCTATGAAATCTCTTTTGCATTACTTGATGTTCATTATCCCACTAACATAAATATTTTCAAAACTTAAAGACATACTATATAATATATAATAGCCTTATACCCATTATATTTGCTGTATAATGAACCTACTTGATGAAGGCGAATTCCAAGACATCTGGAGCCTTTAAAAACGTATCTACCCTGGTCATCTAATTTCCAACTATGCATAGCCTGTCGAGTTACTAAAACTTACTTTTTTTATCACTTATGTAAGCAGGGCAGATAATAAATAAAATTTCTCTTTCTTAACTTTCAACAACGGAAGAAAACAAAGCGATTAGATATTTGAGGAAAAAAAATGATTTAAATTTTAATGTAACGCTATAATCTTTTGTTACAAAATTATGCAAAATATTTTTCAAAAATAGTCAAAATTCCCGAAGAAAAAGTTGCACAACTAAATTCATATCATTAAAGATACGTTTTTTTTTTTAATCTTAAAGTGATGAAGAATAATTTTTTCAGCAATAATTAAGTTTCAATTTGAAAATATCTCTTAATTTATTAATTAAAATTTCATGAAAAATCACTGCAGATCAAATATTCTGGTATGCTGAGTGCCATCACACTCATACATTCTGTTTCATTGTTATTAGATTTATTTATTTTTTTTAGCCATGTGGGTTTATTATGGAAGAAATCGATATGACTATAACTAGACTTTCCAAAAGATACTAACCCTCCGCACTACAAAGTATAGTTTAATGTATAATTATTCACCAAATACAAGAAGAACTTTTTTTATTTTGTCCAAAAAATAAAAAATATGTAAATATTTTAAATTGATTTTCTCCAAAAATTTAATCTCCATTTTCGGATTACTCTTCGTGTATCTTTAAAAATAAAATTTAAAAAATAAAAAGTTAATATGATGAGTGGTGCCGGAGAGGGGACATCCGATTGTAAAAGATTAAAAATTATTTCCTGCATTATAACATTAGAGATAGTTTACAATGGAAGATAACTACACAAAACTCTATTCGCGTTATGATGGTTAGTTCATTGGATTATGATGTTAATTGGAGCAGAAATCATATTAGCAATATTGCACCATATTCGGGAAAGAAATTTTAATGCACCGCTTCGTATACAATAATGAATCTGATTCGTGCATCGAATTAATGAATTTTTATTTTTAAATATGCAATAAACTTAACATATTAATTAAATGAAAATGTAAACATCTACTGGAACCTTTCAATTTCTCAATTACTCATATTAATACAGAAATTAAAATAATAATAAATATCCCAAATAGGATGTGTGATCTAATTAGGAAAGTAAGTAAATTCGTTGGTCAAGGGGTTATATAAAAGCGCCTTTTAAACTTAGCTTCTTCTATATTCATATTTACTTCAGTATTCCTAGAGTTATGGAAAAGTGATTACTTGTCACGCTGCATTTTGAACAGAAACTTTAGAAGTACATATTTTTATTAAGGAAGTTCTAATATCCCGTATCAATAAAATCGTTGGCAATTGAAACTTGAGTTTCTTTTTAAGAAGCAGATAAAATTTTTGAAATCATGCCTGAAGAAGTAGTGCTTGA
>JAPMOR010056219.1:157395-178385 GCA_026543865.1 Argiope aurantia | reverse complement strand
GAATCGTTATTAATGTTGAAAATTTTTGCATGATATGAGTCTATTTCAAATATAATTTCACAATTTTATGACGTCTTTTTTCCACCAAAGGGCAATCAGTTTTTAACCAAAATGAATAAAGAAATATAATCCGTTTCTAAAACCTGATCTGAAACTCAACCCTTTCATAATGTTTTCAATTTTTACAGGTATCTTTGTATTTGTATATTCTTTTTCTTTAATCGTATTTGACTTTCTTACTATTTAATATGTCATGTATTTTTGTCATTCTTTTTTATTTTTCATTTTTTATTTTGTGTGTGTTATCTTTTGTCCTCACAATCGTGTATCAACTTTTTTACATAATTAATTTCCTTCTTTTGATTTTTTTATATATAGTATAATTTATATTATTTTTTATATAGTATAATATATAATATAATTTTTTTATATAATCTTAGTGGCTTTCAATTCGACGTTCAAAGTCATGCGTTCTCTTGCTAATATGGTGCAACAATTTTGTGAATAAAGAAGAAGGCTCATGTGTCAATTATTGCATAAAATTATTTATCCGGTTCCGGAAATATATATCATATCGCTTTAAAACAGGATGATATTATAATTAAATTAAGCTTATTTTCTGAATGTTTAGTTTAGCCGAAAATGACTTTTAGACCAAAAACTCCCCCCCCCTCCCAAAATCAATTTCTTAATTGCTGCTATATTTGAACTTAACTTATTAAATTAAAAATCATTTAATTTTGGTTAAATAAATAAATGGAAGCATTTCGATTCAATAAATTCCGATTCATTCTGAAATAGAATGTTTGCATGCATAAAACCCCGTTTTCTCTATAATGTCACAAAGGGTAGATTCACTACAATAATTCTATTGTCATTCTCCTTTATAAATCTTATAAATTCTATTTTAAGAAGCTTTTCTCTGTTCTTTTTAAAACCTATTTTGCTCTAAAACGCTTCATGGGAATTAACTTTAATTTTAACCAAAATAGCTTCGACTCGAGTGTGTTTGTGGTAAATTTTCTTTTTAAATTAGATACTAAGACAAATAAATACAAAAAGAATAAAGAAAGTAATGCCTTGTCAAACAAACGGGAAAGGGGTGGGGGGGGGGAGTAATTGTATACTGAAGAACGAAAAAGATAAAAACTCTCTATTTGATACCTAATCTGTTAATATGATGCTTGTAGCACCATCATGGGAGAAATTTCCTCGTTAAACACTTTGTAAAAACTTCTCATTTAATCCTGTACATACCAGTAACAGCAAAAGATGTTTAACTTTCGGATAAACTAATAGATTTTAATCTGCAAGTTAAAATAAATATTTCAAAAAAATCATCCACCATTTACCTTTTCTTTCAATTGACATTACTCCGTTTAAAAAGACGATTTTTAATCCTTTCCTTTTACATTTTACTTTAGCGAAAATAAAATCAATCTAAAACATTACTTTAATCCGTAAAATCCATATATTCAAAATACAATCAGACAACATTTTTTTGTGCGGTAAATCATTTAAAACTCGGTAGTTCTAAGCCGATTTCTATAAAGCTACTTACTGGCTAACGTAAATAAACTATGCGCCATTCCCTAGGGGCGGACAACCCTAAGTGAAATCTTTTTCCATCCTCAAAATGTTTTTATTAACCTCTACAAGTCGAAGCCGGAAAACTTAATAACATCAATACAAGCACTAAGCGTAGGACCACCCCCTCTACCTTTAAGTTTTTTTTCCTACTACGTTATTGCTATCTTTATTATTTTTTTAATGTAAAGAAAACATTAATGCTTTTCTTTAAATTAAAGAAGTTAAGACAGGGCATATACTAAAGGGTGCGTCTGATAGATAAAAAAAATTTTTACAGGCTCAAGGAGCAAAGCACTTTAGCCGATTTGTAGAAAGGAAAGGCTGGTGCTAGCGCTAAAGAACACGCAAAGTACAATAAATAATTGCCCCCTTGGGTACGAGAGAGACAAAGCAGTTGAAGACTTATCTTTAATCCCTAGTCCATTCGGCTGGAATAAAAACGCCCGTCTCAAAATATAATGCTTCTGCAGATATAGAAGGTATAACAAAAAAATAAGAACACAAAAAGAAGTGGTATTAAAAACAAAACTCTATATCGCATGTCAGAAACCGCTACGCTTTCCCATAATCCTCAGTCCTTGGAGATTTTGCGGCAGCTAGAACAATGGAGTAATGAGAAAAATCATAAAGCATGAAAACATTCTTTTAATATATATATATATATATATATATATATATATATATATATCTGTATTTTTTTACTCCTTGTTCTTCCCCACCCCCTACAATGGTGTCCCTCCCTCTTCCCTTCCAACGTCGATGCTCAAGAGTTATTATTTCTTGTCTTTTTTACTTTGCTTTCTCTTCTAAGAGGATAGATGAAAAAAAAATACATAATTCTAAATTCTCATTCAAACAATCATTAAAAAAATTTCCTACTAGGGTGGGGGTTAAAAAAAAAGAGAAATGAGCTTTAATTAGATTTTTTAACGGTCACTCTTTGTTCGAAATTTTTTTTCCCCCATAGCCTCGTTTGCAAATACAGCTTTTCTTTAATGATGGCTGTTGATGAAACCGGTTTGATGAATTTTTTAAGGCTCCTCCTTTTTTTTTTTTTTTCCAAGAGAAAAAAATAACTAAAATATATTATTAAAAAGTCCTTCGCTAAAAATTTTAGTAAATTAATGTTCAAATGCTAAATATAATATGAGTTCCGAGAAAGATCAAAGATGATTATATTTTTTTACAAAAGAAAAATAGTGTTTTGTTTTGTTTTTTACGAAAATAGAATCAGATTCTCTAAAGCCTATACTATTTATTTGAACGGATTAATATTTTTTTGTACTCTGTTATGAAAAAATACAGATGGAATCATTATTAAAAAATTTCAATTTTTTTTATTAAAATTATTTTCAAATAATTACAAAAAGTATAAGGTAGATTTTGGAACAAAAAAGTGTTCCTTTTGCCTTCGGATAGCCCATCAAAAGAAATAATTTTAAAAATTATTCTGTTTTAGGACAGAATAATGATTAATTAATATAACTACTTATTTTTTTTCAAAGCCCTATCAGTGGATAAAAGTTACTTGAAGTACACCATGATTAAGAAACTGAACGAAGATACGAAATCGTATATACGAAATAGTGATATGTTGATGGATTTGCATATGTATATCACTTGCATATAAAGTTTTGAAATTCTACATTTTTTTAAAACTATGATGTTAATGTCATATGATTTATAGATTATTAACTGAAATTGAACTTTTCAAATCTCTTCTTGCCTGTCTGTACAATTTTCCGAGTTTGAAATATTTGCTTTCTTAAAGGTTTTGCTTTTTTATTATCTAATTTGATAATACTTTCCATTTTTGATAAAATTTTGTCTTACTAACTCCATTAAGAATCCATAGATTTTGTGAGATGTTTACAGATTACGTTTGATTTTTGTACAGAATTATTGTGACTTTGAATGATTTAATTTCAGCTTCTAAGTTTGAGAAGCGATAATTCAATACTTATATGACACAAGTATGACAGTTAAGAGGTTAAATAATACAAATCAGAGGTGTGTGTTTTTTTTGCTTCTTCTTTTAACTATTACCTTCAATATCTTTTAGGGATGAAATAAACTTACGTAAAACCTTTTCATTTAAAAAAATAATTTCACAGCCAAGGTTTGAAAATAAATACGAAAATAAAGATTTAAATAATTATCTAAAGAGAAAATAATTTAAGTAATTATTTAATTGGCATTACTGAAATATTTCCTGTTAAAAGGTGTATTTAGGATTATTGAAGAATAGGATTGAAAAAGATACTGAAAAAAATATTTAATTTCTTCCATGTGATTCGTATCAAAGACCATTGCGAATTTCGACTTAAGATTTAAGAACTAATATGCCTTTATTTAAGTTATTTAAAATATTTTTATTATTATTACTATTTCTATGATATATCTCTACTATTTCTATGATATATCTCTACTATTTCTATGATATATTCTATTATAATTATTTCTATTATATAATCGTCTTATTTTTTTTAAAAAAAATTACATTGAAAATGTACGCTCATCAATAAATAAAAATCAAAATGATGTTATCAAAAAGAACTAAACAAAGCTTTACAAATTAGAATGGTTAATTGTTTAAATTGTAAATTTATAAATAATATCTCTAAAAAGGTACAAATATCTATTCTGGTCATTTAACAATCTAGAGATTTGATTTTGCATAATACTATTATCGGATTCCTTATGAATCAAAACTTTTTTTCAATAAGATTTATTTAATGCAGAAAATAATCCACCCAATTTATAATATACAAATAAAAAACAAAACTACGAACACCAAACGAGAACCATAAGTAGTTCTTCCGTCAAAATTATCTCTTCTCCTAGCATATTACTTAAAAATCCATATATTTCTCTTCTGATGTTTGTGACAGGAAAAGCGCCATCCCAATTCCATTACTATCCTGCAAAACATAAAACTTCTCCCTATTTCATTCAAAGTCAAAGTACTGAGCAATTTATTCTTAATTCAATTCATCTTCGTGACCAGGGGGGTAGTGGGTGGTCGAGGACAGAGAGAAAAGGGAGGGTAAAATGTTTCTTCGATTTCTGACAGACAACAATTACTCTGTCAACAGAATGTCTTTGCTTCTTCTATTGCAATTGGAGCTCCGGTCTCAATATTTGCTCCGATATTATGAGTACAAGGAAGGAAACTCCGGATTAAAGGCCCAGTCGCCACCAGAGGGGGTCTCTGTTTGCCCACGCCGAGAATAACGGATACGTTTAGTAAGTCTGGGTGATTTAAACATCGTTCGATTCCCGACCAATAGTCGGATGCTTGGCTGCCAAAAAAGAAATTTTTCGGAGGGGGGTCATTCGCTATTTCAAATGCGGCAGATTTGTGGTCTATTTCTATTTCTGATTCAGAAATCAGCTGATTTAATTTTCATTTGTTCATCCTTCCTCATAATCCAGTACTACTTCTTCAACAGGCTGAAAGGAAATGTAACTATTTGGTACAGTGCATTAAATACAGTGAAACTTTAAATACTAAGAGAGAAAGTGTGTGTGTGTGTGTTTGTGTGTGTGTGTGTGTGTGTTGTTTTGTGTGTTTGTGTGTGTGTTGTGTATATTTGTGTGTTATGTGTGTTTTGTGCATATCTGTGTGTTTAATGTGTGTGTGTTGTGTTATTTTAACCTATTACCATCGAATATTTCTTCTATGAAGAGCGAAAGGCTAGCAATTGTTTAAAATATAGTAATCTTTTTGGCAATCAGCGAACTGTCAATATTTTGTATCTTGCATGATACATCTTGCATATCGCCATTCGTAACAAAACGCTGTATTCATTCACAGCAAGAAGTTCGATATTCAAATAAACAAATGCATAATTTATTAGGCGCAATTTACCAATTTTTATTTTTCAAACTTTTTGTAAAATTTATTCGCATTGACAATAACTTACGATTCTAGACACTCTTAGTCTTCCAGATTCATTGTAGTACAAATTGTAAAATAATTGTTGCATTGTATCTGCGACAATCCTTTTCGATCTTTGTTATATACACGAAAACTGGAGACACGTATCTCAGTAGGAATGTTTAAAATACAATAATCTTTAATCATTTATTTCTTCCCAATGAGGAGTTTAAGTTTCAAGGATAATTCTCCTGTCCTCCCCCCCCCCACTATATATTTCTATGACGTTTGTAGCAAGAAATTTCAGCACTGAATATCTTAATTCCTCATTTTACAATATAAATGTCTCCTTATATTTCTAATTATTGTTACAAATACTAGGCCAATTTTATAGCAAAGGCTTCAAAAATTAATTTTAAATGCCGGAATTTTATTGTTAAAACAACTTAAAGTTATAATTATTCTTAAAAAAAAAGTCATATTTCAGTATTCACATTTTTCGAAATTTCATTCTTACTACTTATCCTAACAAGCCTATTCCCACGTATTTGCCAAGATTACCCGTGAAAGTCGTTGCCATTTATTGTCAAAATCCAAGAACAAAAGTAAATTATCCTAATGCGGAGAGATCTCGTCTACAGGAAAAGAGAAATACAATCTCTTATGCAATTTTACGACCACCCCATTCGGCCCTTCCGCAAAAGGTTTGTCGCAGGGCCCTCCTTTTGTTTACCTAGAACAAATGGCCTGGAGAACGGGGGTTAAAGTTGATGTTGACCCCCCTCCGACGTCGGGTGACCATTGTTTGGTTAGGCCTACACAAAGGAAGGCCCACAGACACACATGCACACAGCCAGTGTACATACAGCGCGTAGCGGCGTGTGTACACACACACGGTTCTGATGTTTACCACCGGAATAGCTGTCCAACCAAAACGCCCCTCTATCTCTCGCTCACCCGTTTTCTCCTTCGGATTCGTAATGTCAACAGAGCACCCAGCCCCTTTTCCTCGTCTGTCTTGTAATGAGTTTCTCTGCGCTCGAAAACACTCACCCGATATTTGTAATAAGACGATTGCGTATTTCGTCGAAAGCACAAAGAGCCTACAGGATTCCCAGGGCCCAGTGTTCCCTTGTAGTAATAATAAGCAAACAGACTCCCGTTCCACATTTTAAATCTGTCTTTTCCTTACAAATACTAGCACTAGGAGAGCAGAGATCAATAAGTATGCGAGCATTATTTGCCAATTTGTGTACTTGTTTTCAAAGGGAAGTTGTTGGAAATCTGAAGCAGGCGATACGGTTTTCTGGTAGGTGCTCCTAGAAATCTGAGTAATTGTCTTCGTTTTAATAAAATTTGAGTAAATAGATTCCTCAAGCAGCGAATAATTTCCTGTGCAGAGAATACAAATCAAACAAAAGTATCTTATTTGTCTTGGAACTTAATTTAGATCCGGGATGCAAATACTGCCAACAATCGCAAAGAGCCATTGAAACTTAATCCAACAATCTGGCATATTTGAAAATCTGAAATCGTCAGAACTGTTACGAGCTGAACACCTCAAACTTAAGTTCAAAACAAAGTGAATATGAAATTTAGTTTCTCATATACGCTTTAATGAATAAAACGATACTAAAAAAGTGCTTCATGGCTGAAAAAAAACAAAAATTATTTAAAAAAATTGTGCAAAATATTGTTTGACAAAAAATATATAAGGATTTTTTTTAATTTTAAATAAATTATAAATCTTAAAGGGGGAGGGAAACATAAAAAACCATCATATTCTATTTAATTAAATTTGTTATAAAAGTATTCATTTCCTAATTTCTTTACAATTTTATATTGTTTTCAAGTGATGTAAAAATTCATACCTAATGGAAACTCTCTTACTCAGCAGATATTAATTTTAACAATAAATATTACAAATTAAAAAATATGCATAAACAATGGCTATATAGCAGAAGAAAGATACAAACTACTTATTAATTAATTTTCCGAGTAATCTTTCTTTCAAAAGATCAAATGACGTCTACATAGATCTAGAATGAAACCTGATTGGTTATATTTAAATGATACACTATTCTCTAAAATTTGAGCAGCATATAATAGCTGTATTTCCTCCTTATCACAGTGTTACTCACTGTAATAAGGAGGAAATGCTCTAACAAGCGAATATCATAATACGCTTTAACGATAAAAATATCGAAAATTGCTGAAATGTGGTTTTAATCATCACACAGTGACTTTATTAGTCATTTCTGTAAGGCACTCTGCTTTTTTTTTTTCGAAAGGAGCCCTTTTATATGAAAACACTTAATTTATTCATAGTATAATTCTTAGAGTGAGAAATCTTTTATATTGATATTTTTTAACAATAGCAATACTTTAAGGTTTATCGAAAATTACATTTTAATAAACAGAAGTGCAGAACTTACCCGCAAATAGCTCTGTTAAGCATTTGTAAATTATAAACATTTGTTAACTATAGTATTAATTTGATTTCATTAAATTATTTATTATAAAAAATAACTAATTTTTTTCCTTTGATGTTTATTTTATTTCTCAGAACACAATTGATAAAATTTAGTGAATTAAAGAAAGAAGTTAAAATGTATTTTCTAAAACAACAACAACAATAATCGAAAAAATAATGCTTCATAAATAAGGAGATTCCAAACCATGCAATCTTATTATCTCTTGGTAATTCCAAACCAAGTTCTTTTGGTAAAACTCATCCCCACGGCTGTAATCAAATAATACCCTTTTCCGATCATAAGCCACGATTAAACCGGGAAAAAAGAGAAGGGGAGAGGAGGAAAAAAAATCCCCAAGAGTTTATATCAAAGATATGGTGATTAATAATAGAAGCCAAATCGTCTTCTACCCCTTGTAATCGCCACTCAGAAAGAAAAGAGGGGAAACCAAACAGCAAGAAAATACATCGCCCAATCCAAGTCACGTGTACCAGAGGAAGTTGTTTTCCACAAACAGTCGGGCACACATAATTCAGCCCAAGGCAGAAAAGAGAGGCCAGGCAATCGGGCCAGGCCCTCCATACAGACTTTTTCCCTCCCTTCTGTTTCTCTTTGTATTGTTATCTTATTTAGGAAGTGTATATAGAATGGGAAGTGAGAGTTGGTCGCAGTCTACTTAGAGGATTATCGTCCCATGTATAGCTGGTGTAAGGGAGAGGGATTCTAATCCTCTTTACCCTCTCCACCCCCTTCCGGACAGCTTCCCCTCGCGCGAATACACTCAACCAGATTTGGACAAGAGGGAGCAGCTATAAATCAAATCGCATTACTTAATAGGGTAGCGTTTATTAGATCTTAAAGGAAGCAGCAATTGTTTTTCAGGAAATAATTGGAGACCGCAATCCAATTGATTGCCCCAACGAAATGCGGCAATGGCGGCGGTTAAAAATTTGTTTTTATCATGTATTCCTAAATAAAATAAGGGGGGAATGACATCAAAATATTGAAAATTGGGCTACGGCATCTCATCCTCTTGGAAATTAGCCGTGCAGTAAACAAAGGGGGAAAATCGTAAAAAACACAATGTAATTGCGATTCTTGAAAACAACTGTAACATCTAAACAGCCCAAAATGTTTTAATTGCAATTCGTAGCAGTTGCATTACACTATTTTCTATTTTGTATAATCGATGTCGATAAATGATTATGTACACATCCCACAGTGCATTGCGATTGTTATTATAATGAGATGAAATGCTTTTATTTGAGAGATACACGCATTAATGTCTTGTCTTACCTTTCGTGTTTGGGTTTGTTTTGTGTGAAACATACGCCTACTTGCTTCTACTGCAAGGTTCATAATAATCTTCATTCCACCACAAATTTAGAAAATTATCACAATATTTTTTCAATGAAGAACTAAATTTCAATAAGAATTAAACTTTCTCCCATCGAAGCAAGATGAAACCGAAGTCATGCAGAATTAAGGGCTAAAGAAGAAAGAAAAGAATAAAGAGAGCAAATTTGAACTTTGAATAGAAGAGAGACAAAAAAAAGCATCACAGAATTGACAATGTGCCGTGTTTAGTCTTCCCGCAGAGTAGTTCAACTACCGTTGAACGCGTTATCCGTCTTGGTCTTCAGGTATTGAATGGTAACCAAACTTCGTCATATGAGGATAATCCACAACTTTCAATATTCCACAACTTTCAATATCCAAATTTGTCAATATTTACTAATCATCGTTATCTCAATAAGAAAAAGTAAAAAGCATGATTAAAAATTGAAACAAACTTCTAATTAATTTCAATAGTTCTAAACTCAATTTTGCAATTCGTAAGAGAGGTGAAAGAGTGTTTGAGTTCAAGATTCGTAACCTCCGAATGTTATAGTTGATGGGGGAAAAGATGGCTTCAATTCATTTTACTTTAGATCATACACTGGTGTGCAAAACTTAAGCAACAATGCAAATTTTAAGCAGATAGCCATGAAATTGCAGAAAAGGAGTTTTTGCGATCAGTACAATGAACACGTAATTCAAGAGAAAGGTCATGCGTATACAAATATCAGGAACAAAACATCACAGGCGACGTGAGCGTACGCAAAACACGTGCGGAAGGCGCGCGCAGCTCAACACAACAATAAAAGGAAGGACGGAGACGCAATTAAAGACATTCGCTGCAAGTGCACGTGAGTTAATTCAGGAAATATGGCTAGCAGAAATCACCTGGACGATTTCACACGTGGAAGAATGATCGGAAAGCTGGAGGAGGGGCGTAGAGTGACCAGTGTAGCTGAAGAGTTCGGAATCAACAAAAGTGTCGTTTCGCGCGCTTGGAAAGCCTTCCAAACCACAGGTACAGCTGTGAGAAAGATTGGTGGAGGTCGCCCCAGGAAAACAACTGCAGTGGATGACCGATATATCCTCCTGCAGGCGAAAAGAACCCGAAACCAGTCAGCAAGCGCCATTGCTCAGCAACTGTGTGCAACAACGGGACGACAAGTGTCGCGTTTTACTATGTCCAGACGCCTTCAAAAAAGTGGCCTATTCGCCCGCCGTCCTGAACGCTGCAACCCTTTGACAGCTTCCCACTGGCGGCACTGTTTAGAGTGGTGCAGGGAGCACAAAAACTGGACATCTCATTAATGGAGTCGTGTCCTCTTTACAGATGAGAGTCGTTTTAGTGCCACAAGCGATTCCCAACGCCAGTTGATTTGGAGAGACGTCGGGACACGGTTTCATCCCAGTAATATCACGGAAAGAGACCGTTTCGGTGGTCCTGGAGTTGTCGTCTGGGGAGGCATTATGATGAACGGGCGGACTGAGCTCCACGTTTACGACAGAGGTTCTGTAACTGGAGATCGCTATTGTCAGGAGGTGGTCCTTCCCCATGTGCGTCTGTTCCGAGGTGCCATTGGATCAGACTTCGTTTTTATGGATGACAATGCACGGCCACACAAGACTCATGCTGTTGAGGAGCTCCTGGATAGTGAAGATATCACTCGAATGGATTGGCCGGCGTGCTCCCCTGATTTAAATCCGATAGAACGTGTGTGAGATGCTTTGGGGAGACGCCTTGTGGCACGATTACATCCTCCTGGGAACACCCGACAACTTAAACAGATGCTGATTGAGGAATGGGCACTCTTGCCTCAAGAACTGTTGGACAATCTGGTACTGAGTATGGGGAGACGGTGCGAAGCAACCATTGCAGTAAGGGGAGGGCATATCCCATACTAAGGAACATCTGCTTGCTGTTCTTCCTCTTGGACAGACAATCATGTGTAACGATACTATGAGTTCAATAAAGCCTTTTTTGTTTGATTCCATACTGTATGCATTGTATTCATTTCTGCACAACTATGCTTTCGTCATTCTTTCAGAACAAAATGCTATGTCTCATTTTTGAATTTCATGTCTCTCAGATGATTTCTTGTGAAGTTATGGCAAAACACCTACATGTTGCTTAAGTTTTGCACACCAGTGTATGATAAACTTATCAACCACTTAAAATATATGAGTTTTGACAGCACATCATCGACACCATGAGATATAATACTATAAGCATCAAATACAAAATGTTCTCAGCATTTTAATACAAGGATTTTGTGTTTTAGAACTTGAACGGAACAAAATAATTTAAAATTTTAATTTAATTATATTTTATTGATAAACGTTTCAGTAAGCTTGCCGTATTTTGAATTTAAAACAGAAAAATTCCATGCAACTAATTTGAAAAAGCAGTACATGAACTTTAATGCATCCATATTCGTCTTTAGCATAATTGAAAATCAGGATCCTGAATATCCTTAGTTTACAGAAGTATTGCCTCAATCTACCAAAAATTTAACGACAAATTTATTATTGTATAAAATAAAAATACTACATGTAAACTGATTAAAATTTGGTTTTATGTGTTCCATGAAAAAGTTCGATTAAGCAAGCCCCAGAAAAAAAAATCTGCTTTTATATGTGACAGTGGCAATACATGCGATAATATAAGACATCAACTAAAATCCTACCATTCCACATTAACTTAAGGATAGTGACAAATATTGCTACAAACTGGTGTCTATGTATAGAAAAATGATTATACATCAGATTGTGAGAGCGGTTACAGCACCACCTAGTGGTAAATAATGAACTTAATTATCCTATGACAAAAGCTAAATTTTTTAATTAATTTTTTCACATTTTCCCCGAAAATACGAGAAAAAATGTTAGTTAAAAAATTATAGCGTCCTCGATTTAGCAAGAAATATCCTATGAGTACAATAAAGCTTAGAACAAAGCGTCTAAAACTACATATTTGTTTGTTCATGATTTCCTAAATCGTGGTGACGTAATATATGTCAAAAAGATAGGAAAAAATAATTAATTGTCGCAAGAGACACTTTTAATTTCTTTATTCAAATTGCGTTCCGTCATCTATAATGAATTTGGGGCCTAGTTTCTATTTCATCTCTCTCAGTTTTCCCTACATCTGTTGGTGAGCTAGTGCAAAAAAACAAAAATAAAATATTGAAGGCCCGCAATATTGGCTGTTCAATCAAAATAAAAAAAAAGATTTTATGGGATCATTTTCTGTTAGAAGTAGTTAGTTCTCTTTTTGTCCGTGTTCATTTGTATCGAAAATTCAGAAACTGCAAACAAAGACATACGTACTTTAAGCAATCTTTTCTTACAAATAAAATGGACAGGCTCTGGTACTTAATTGTATACGCTCTGATCAACATTGCAGTTGATTTTTCTCTCGTATCTTATAGAATTTTCAAGATAAAAATGATAATTCATTTGTTTGCCGTCAGGTGATGCTGCAAACGATCCCATTGTGTAATGAATAGTAATCTTACCGTACCTAGACACTAGATCTGTAGTAGTAATTTTCTCTATTCTCAAATTTATATAGGTAGAATGAATTTAGTGGACGCTCAGTATAATAATAAAGAATATAATAGAATCTTGGATTCTAAACACCGATCAATTTCTCGCCCATCGTCTTTTAAGAATGATGTTTTTTTAAATTATTATCCATTGACTAAAAATAGTCAATGCCATTTAATGAAAGCAAGACCTTCCCTGTTAACAAACTTGATGCAAATTCAATAGTATATTCTATATAATGAATAAATTAGTAAATCACTAATTTCAATGTAATTGTGAACTATTCAAGTTTCGAAATTAGTAAATTAATAATTTAATTTTCAAATTTTATTAATAATTCTAATAAAAATAATATGAAACATGAATTTATTCATTTTAACATAAACCTGTGAATTACAATTGGGAAAAATATTTTACCAATACTTCGCCTGGTACAGCTAGTTTTACTTTGTACTAACATTATACCCGCTGTTCGTCTGCGTTTTCACTTCTATATGCATGAAAGGAAAACAAAAAACAAATGCTTTTATGTAGAATTTTCGATTTCTTTTCAACCCTTTAAAATATTCCTGAAATCTCTGTGAGGATTTAAAAGAAAAAAAAATCCACGAGCTTAATAAATAATAGGTAATCAATTAATACTCTTACATCACACATTAAACTTAATATTAAATTTATATGATGTTGTTTGAGATGAATTCAAAAATTAAGCAACATAGTAAATAGTTTGCTCTTCATCAATCGTAATGTCAACACGCTTGTAGGTAGTCGAATTTCAGTAAAATTGTTTTAAAAGTAAACTTACTTATTTCATCAAACTTACTTATCCATTTTAATAAGAATGTGTATGTGTGTGTGTGTGTGTGTGTAATTCTTGAAAATAGCATGCTGACACAAAATTAAATCAGATGGAGTGAAAACTAACGTTGATTCTATTTTTATGAAGTTACACAGGTTAAGTACTCATTTTGTGAAATTTTCAAAAGAATATCACTGAGTCCACGGTTTTGCATGTCAGCCCTTAAGATTTTTCTTTGGGTGTGTTTCCAAACTCCTAAGGTTTTACTGCATATTTTTAAGTTGTTGCTGGTATTGTCCTAGAAATGCTAGGTAGATATTGAGAAAATTCACCAAATAATTAAATAAAAAATTTAATTAATTATGTATTGTTCGATCAAATAACCCAAAGGCGTCTTCCCCCTTTTTTAGACATCATGCACTTATACCAAACGATAATTTCGTTAAGTTTTTGTGTTTTGTTTCCTTTTCAGATAATTTACTTGCATTGTATGCAGAATTCTCGGTTTAAGCAAAGATCAAAGGTAGCTGTAGTGCTGAATGCGCCTTGTACAATTCAGATAGTGCGCGATATGATTATGCAACGTACTCTCGTTCGAAATGCCAATGGGCATTAAAGATTGGTTTGGAAATATTTTTGATTTGGTTTGACTTTAATAATCCCCATTTGCAAAATATTTTAGGAACATTAATATCCAAAGTTTATATAATCCTTAATAAAATATCCAAAATTCAATGCATGAATATTGAGTTTTAAAGCTACGACAATACTTATTAAATGTTAAAACGTTGTACAAATTCTAGGTATTAAGAAATTAAAAAAGAGATCAAAATATCGTAATTAAGAAGTATACTGCTAAAACGGAATATCAGTTGTTATTTTGTCATTTTGAAGCCAAAGGGGAAAAAATAAAAAAATAAACTGAAGAAAGAAAAATAACATTTTATTTAAAAAAACTTATTTCCACATTATTGGGCTCCTTTTTGATTACTAAAAAATATTATTTCTTACAAAAATTAATTTAAACAATTATATGCAAATCTTAACCACTTGCGGTGGCAGAAAATCGGCTGATGCACGTACCAATCAATTCACTGTAATTCACAGCGAGGCCACACAAAGTATCCAATACCTTAGAAATTTGGTAAATTATTTATATCTTCTAAATGTATTAATTTTCAACTTAAGGCTATATTCTTGTAAGCTGTGTTCCGGCAAACAATCTCAGGCGACGAGTAGCGAACATCATATTTATTTCTGTGGCAACTGCCTGCTGACGTATGTAGTACATCGGTGGTGATTCTGAGACAAAAGCATTTCGACTTGCTTTGCATGTCTGTCCACCGTAAGTGGTTAAAAATATTTTAAATCTCATTTTATTATTAGCCTCCAAGACATATAAATAGTTATCATATACATTATAAAACCAATGCAATGTAATTAAAATGTTATCAACATGTTGATAATGAAATTTCATAAGGGAATAAATAATAAAATTTTAATGAAACATAAAATGATATTTACAATAACCAAAATATCACAAATATCAATGAAAATAGAAGTTAAAAAAATAATAATTGAAAAGGAATATGAAGTTCCATAAACGCATCATAAGTTTGAAAGTGATGATATATGACAAAATTAATTAATAAAATAATTGAAATAGTTTTAAACAGATAAATCATCCGCGCACATATTGATAGAGCTAATATTACGAAGTAAAATTTAAAATAAATTCAAATCCAGTATTAGTTTCAGTAGATATAATTAAACATTAAAATAAGTTTAATATTTCGACAAAGAAAGGAATTAACATTGTTAACATTGTTAGTGTTAAACACATAACATGTGTTTAAGTTAACATTGATAAATTTATTTCAATTAGAAAAACAGTAATTCAAAATTGGAAATCGCATCATTGATTTGTTTATTTATTTTGAATTTTAAGATGGTACAAAAACAATAATCGTTTGAAGATAAATTTTCAAGTTATGGCGGGAAAATATAAATTTATTTTATCTCATCTTTTTTATTGGAGTGTAGGTACTTTTAATTGTGTGGCTAATATTTTGGGCAAAAAGGATAATGAATAAAATTTCATTTGAATCCACCAAGAGGAATATAATTGTGTAAATTTTAAACAATTGAATAATTTTATACATAGATGGATAAAGGCAACTATGAGGTGTAGGAAGAACATTTTAAGACTCTTGTTGAAACAGTTGAAAAATATAATCAGCATAAAGTTAATAATACAACCACTATTTCTATTCTTGATACTGTTTGATGATACATAGTAGACTTTTAATAATTAAAACGAAATTAGTATTTTTAAATTCAAAAATAAGCAAGAATACATTAAAAGAAGAAAAAAAAACAGCAAACAGCATTCCATTTGTAGAAACATGCCAATTAATCTGTCTAAGTCCAGACAAAAATTTCGAATACATTTCGCTTTTCTCCAAAACTAGAATAATCTCCGAAAATTTCAGCCAAATTCTTTGTTATCCGATTTGCTACGCGATAGCACGCATTCCATAGTCAACAGAAATTTTACTCTTATTTTTGACGGGAGAATTTTTTAAGGAATCCTGAAATCCCCAACAAAACCTATTAATAAATGAAAGCTAATTAAATGGCAACGAATTGTAACTGAAATCTCTCCACCAATTCTCGAATTTATTATTCATTTCAGTCGTAACAACGGTTCTTGCTTTCCTGATATCAACCCTCCCACCCGCCTCCTCCAAAAGCTCTCGCCATTGAGCCTTTCTTTCACATCTGTCGCACTGATGCCATTCGACGATTATTAATTACCGTCGGAAAAATGTAACAAGAGCTTTATTTTCCATCATCCGCTTCTTGTTGCAGGCGCATTATAGAGAAAGCCGATTATCAGGTCGGAGAAAAAGCATTTTATAATACCGCCCGATTCTCAGTCAAAGTTTAATGATTTCGGTGGAATGTTAACGTGCATTGAGGAATTAATTTAATTATTTAGAAGAGATACTCGTATGTAGAAATAAATGTCCTTACTGGAGTCATTATTTTGAATATTTTGTATGAGTTGTTTGTTAAAAGGAGTGACTGAAATAGCATGCTTTTTTTCTGAGTTGAACCTATCCTAATAAATGGAGCTTTCAGATAGAGCTAATAAAGAGATGAAATGAAAAATACAATGTGTCTCAAAATATTAGAGACTGCGTAGTGGAAAATATGCTTCCAATAAATGAATAATTATAAGCTCTTAGGCCTATTAAGACTGTTACAGAAAGGAGTGTTTTAATTTCCACGAATGTTTCTTTGATGGATAAAAAGGAATTCAAAAAGTATGCAAAAAAAACCCCTATTTTTCTTATTATGTCATTAGCAGCCTTTGACAATCAGCTGCTAAGGTGATCAGTGATTGCCAAAATTTTTAGTTAAATATTATATGACTTACCAAAGAGTTTTTGCACTTTGAATATTGATGGGTTTACAACACATACTATATTGTAAACCTTAAGTATTCTTTTCTTTGTTCAATGTATATGTTTAATTTTTTTGTCATCTCCCCTAAAATTTATTTTTTAATTTGAAACCGAAGTATTTATACTTTTACTAATACAAAAACGTATTTGTTGAAATTATTTCAAAATGGGTACACTTTATAAATCATTCATCATTGCTTATTTGTGAAATTATACTTTAATTGTAAATATAACAATATTACAAAAACTTATTTAAATGAGCATTTAAAACAGAAACTCCCAATCTTGGGGAAGATAAATCGTATAAGCGATATGAGGGTAAATCGCCTTCATAATTATCAAGAAAAGAAAAATGCAGAATAAAATAATTTTGATAATAATAAAATGGCAATTTGAGTTCCTTAACAGTAAAAAAAATGTGGTAAAACTAACTCAAAGCTTTTTTTGAAAACTATACTGCTGACAGAAAATGGTACTGCAACTAAATTGGTATCACAGGAAATATAACGTTTTTAACATTTTAAAGTGGTGTAAAATCCATTTTTGTGAGAAAACATTTTAATCAGATACAGAGAAAAGCCATCAAAATTACTCTTAACTTTTATTTGATTAAATTTTCAAAAATTAGTTTTAGTTATATATTCTCACACTTCAAAGTACATCTGTATCAGATTTGGTTGCTTTAGGATTAAGTATCTGCTCTATAAAGGGCTAACACATACAATAAATTCTCCTTTATTACTCGCGGCGATATCTACTTAAACCAGAAGCTGCCGGTTAAAAAAATTAATTAATTTACAAATAATTTAAATATTTATTTTTTGTGCATTAAATACTCATTTTATTTAAGTATTCAATGCAGCCAATTTATATGAGGTTCTGTCATATGACATAAATAACTGAGCGTGTCATGCATTAATTAATATCTCATTTATCATATTCTGTTTGCAGTATATCGGCTCTTTTCGTTCAAAAAGTAACAAATATATTCTGAAGTTGAAATTTTAACAAATTTGGAAGTAAACAATAATATTCTATTACTTTTTATTTAAACTTGTATGCAAAGCCAAATTAATTTTTTAAATTGGTTTATAACAATTATTCTATGATTTATTATCTCAATGATTCGAGTACTATGGTAAACTGAATGTATTGCTCATAGATTAAATCTCCCCATACCTCTTTTGTTCTGAATTCAATGTTCTCCGCAAAACACTTTAATAATTATCGTTTTTTATGTATTAATCATTTATTTTTTTATATTTCAATCAATCATTTATGATTTTTTTATATTTCAACATGATGGTTCAATGCTGATATTGAACCATCCTTGTTCAAACTATTTACTCTCATCATTAATAAACAATTTTTGCCTCTTTTACAAACATTGCTCATTTCGGCATTCGAGCATGCTATCTCTTACAATAAGCTGTAAGTTTAATACATAAAATTTCATTTTCTAAAAATGATTATTTTTTATTCATGTATTTAAACTGTATATATATGTAAAAATATTTTAACTCTAATTTCAATTTAATTAATTTTCAAGATTTTATGTTAATTTAGCCCATAGTAACTTTATTCTAAAATATTTTCTTATTTCGTGATCTAATTCCACTGTCTCTACTTAATTAATTCAAGAGAAACTTTGTTAAATTACTGAATCAGCTAAAAGTCTAATTTTTCCACACTCCGCGTGAAGAGGCAAAATACCGCTGATGAGGCAAATTCTTTTTTAAAATCTCCCTGTGTTTCCTCTGCCTTCTCCGCGCGTGTAACGAAAATCCCTATCGAAATCTCGTAATATATTAGCACTATGAAGAAATGCTTTCCCTATCAAAATCATAGGTTATATAAGACCAGGAATAAAATGTCCAACAGCTTTTTCCTCATCCCTTTTCTGTGTCGTTCTGTGTGCTAATCGCTTGTGCATATGCCTGCTTCTTAAAAATGAAATAAAACGACGTCACGAAATAGCAAGTCTCTTCACTGTCTTCAAACTGCATTCTGCTTCACATAAAATAATGCTTACACACACACACACACACACACACACACACACACAAACAAACATATATATATATATATATATATATATGCATATATCATCCATGTTTCCAGCTGTAAACAAAGAAAGTTTGTATTTCAGCTTTTGGACCCCAACAGATTGATATTATACTCTCTTTTCTATTGCTAACTTTATTATCAAGCGAAAGGCACATTTCACCAACAGATTAAAATGATCCCACATAAATATTTTCTCAACTTTCCTATTAGCATCTTCCCATAACTTGCAATGGCAAAGCCACTTAACTGGCCCTCGGTGTCTCGCACCTCAGTACCTTTCTACAAGATTTAGTTGAAAGCTCTCTAAGAGTTTTCTAATTGCTTCGCTGCATCAGGTGTGGCAAATCCATTTTGACCCAACGCAACCTATCAGCACTGCTCTGGGGGGTGGAGGGACAGATACACGGAAGTTGTACCCCAAAGAGGATTTAAGGCAGTGGTCGCGAAGAGAACTAATCAGGTATTCTCCTCTATCCTTGCCATACGGGAACAATGTGACAGTACCTAATCGACAAGGGAGGGCGCAATCTTTTTCCCGGGAGAGAAGAGCCAATCAAATTGTGCCCAAGACCGAAGAAGCTTTTACGCCTGAACCCACTCTCGTCTCTATTAGAGAGCGCTTTTGTTCTTCCCGAACCCAATCTGCCGCTAATACCTTGTGTCACATTCACTTCTCTGGATATTGCTTTTGGTAAGTGTGGATTCCGGAAAATCTGGTTACGCTCTGCTTGACCACGTCATTAGAATAGACGGATTTAACTTGTGTGAGTGGCTCGGTTGAAGGACAGTTTGAGACTTAAGATTTTAGGTTTAATTTTATCGCATAAAGTAACGGGATAGCTTTGAGCAAGATATCTTGGCCAGATGGTATTTGTTCATTAGCAAATGGGACATGGAATCCTCAAAGAGAATCTAGGATCATTCTCCCAAGTGACCCACTTTCAAGACATAATCATTTTTTCTTATATGTGTGCTTGTGTGAAAGTGGATAAAAATATATTCATTTGTTAAAAAATTAACGTTTATCAGAAAAATAAAATAATTCTTATACTACTAAAGCAAAAAAAAAAAACGATTCTTTAAAAATACATGTATTGTTTAAATTCCATATATTATGCTGTTTAAGAGAGAAATAACGTGAAAATACTTGTATTGAACACAAGTTAATATTGTTGTTTAAATATGTGGGTTATGACTTTTTTTAAATTTCTAATCTTCTAAGCCTAAAACTTCATGATGATATTTGGTCAGATGGTATTGTTAATAGATGTAACTTGGAATCATCATAGACAATATAATATTGTTATGCTGTAATAAGCCTAATAATTTCAGATTTCACAATATAATTCGTGTTCTCCCTCCCCCTCTGTGTATGTGTGTGTGTGTTTGTGTGTGCCGAAAGCATAAAAATATATTCATTTGTTAAAAAGAAGCGTTTATCAGAAAACCAAAAAACTCTTATTCTACTCAAGCAGTGAAGTGTAACAAAACGTATATCAGTTTTCTAATTTAAAAAAAAAACATCATTAGCATCATTTATCATTTAAATTCCATATATTGCACCATTTATTTCGTGTAAGAGGGAAAGAACAAGAGAATACTTGTATTGAATACAAGTTAACATTGTAATTTAAATATGGGAGTTATCACTTTTTAAAGCTTCCTAATCTTCAAATTTTAAAGAATCATAATGATATTTTAATCAGATGGCATTGTTAATAGATGTAACATGGAATCATCATAGAAAGTCTAATATTATTATTCCTCATTAAGCCTAACAACAGCCTACAGATTTCAAAATATAATTCGTGTCCTGTGTGTGTGTG
>JAPMOR010056219.1:100529-142601 GCA_026543865.1 Argiope aurantia | reverse complement strand
AAATGGCACTCCAAATTGCACGTTTCCATTCTCCAAGATATATAAACTTCGAATTTGGTAGCTATAGGTCAAACGATCTGGCTTGTAGAGAGCTTATACACACACATGCACACATTAACCTTTATTTTTAGCATAATTTGAAAATGTTTATAGTCATTTAGCTAAAGGCTGAATTCAGTGTTCAAAGTGTAAATGATGGGCACATTGTGGATCTGCAAATAAAAAAAGACGAAAATTTGGAATGAATTGTTCTTCTTGCACTGCACAAAGATCAGCTCCCTCTTTGCTCATCCAGTAGGGCAGAAAGAAGTTCTGAAGATAATGTTTTGTAGATTTATTAAAAAAAGAGAAATAGGTGATAAAAATTATTAATGAACAATAAATTTTAGTTTCTTCCCGTGTTTTCCTAGAACAGTTGTTAAAGCCAAAAGCACTAGAAACTTTCTTCTGTGTTTTTCCAGAAATCTTTCTTGTGTACCCTTGATTTCTTTTAAGTTCTTGAATTCGATTCGTTCCATTCTCTCTTATATTATTCCAGAGACTTTCTTATGTATCTTCGATTTCTTTTTATTCGAAGTATAGTCGCTAATGAAGGATGCTTGTAAATAGTTGATTGGCATCCTAGTTTTCTTTGTAGAGTGCAAAGAATTTGAACACTTCTTTACTAATTTTATTAAACTTAAGAAAGGAAATAATTTACTTATTCCAAGCACTTTGTGTTGTCTCAAAGTTTCTTTTAATAGAAATTCTTTGTAGCAAACTTCTTCATAGAGTCCCTGGTTTCTTTCAAAATTATCAACAGCTATTCTTCCTCTTTAGTTTGTTTAAATCAAATTTTTTTATAAAACTGTTTTTAATAAAATTTCAGAGTTTACGTCAATTTTAACTTCTTTAAATCTCACATAATTTGCACGAACATCTATGAGAATTCATATACTCAGAACCTTTAATGTCTTAAACATTCTGACAAGGAATCCTTAATGTCTTAAACGTTCATTCTTAAATTTTTTTTAATAAATTAGCTTATTATCATAAACATTTTTCTGTCGAAATAGCAGATAATATTAAAATGGTATAGTATTTAAAAAAATCCCAAATTTAGATATATGTATTTATTTATTGAAAAAATGCTATTTTCATCTGATGAATCTAATCTAAGATGAGATTGACAAATTTTACTGTTACATGGGATTGTGCATTTTAAAATAATTTAAGATTTGCATGAAATAAATTTAAATTATATGTTCTTTTCAGAAAAATATTTTCTAAATAATATATAAATTCTGATAGTAAAAGCGGTGGGTTTAAAAAGGCCTAATAATTAGGAAGGAAATTTTCCAGAAAAGAAATTAAGCACTATTTGTCACTCCAGTATAAAACGAGCCATAAAATATATGTCGATTTTTAATTCGTTCGAACATTATTCAACATGTCAATGTTAAATTGGAAGCAGATAAAATGCAAGAGGATAAAATAATACAAATTGTTCCACATAACAGGCTGGTTCTAGAGCTAAAAATTTTAGCTGTTTCTTGAGTAGTTGATGCTCACTAAAAATTGTTGTCCGCTCAAATTATTGTATGAAACTTATTTTGAATGACTTAACTATGTTTTATGCCACTTGAATCAATGAAAAAATTATAAAGTTCCTTTGAATTTTGTTATTAGTATGTAGTAAAATATTTTTGGCATTACTAGTTTTTCAAATAAAAAATATTCCACATTTCTGCTACTAAAACGAATGGAATTACAATGCATACGTTCAATATGAATATTTTAGACTATTAAAAACTTTTTCAATGGCCTATTCGAAGCAGATACGAAAATAAAAGAGAGGTGTTTACCTAATAATTAATAAATGAATAAAAATTTAGACCTTTGAAGGTTTTTTTTAAATACCTTAATTGACTCAACTAATGTAAAATACAATTCTTTACATTATTAAGTAGAGGGACGAGACTCTTTATAAATTCATTATGAGGTAGATGAAAATAATAGACGAGTTTCAGGAACAGCTCTTTAATTATTATTTAAGATTCCACATTTCTCAAAACAAAACAAACACGAACACGAAAATGCACTGCACTCACTAGAATGTGATGTAATAATGACCTCCAAGAAGGATCATGGGAAATATACCTTGATGTTAAAAAGGTAACGTCATCTATTGTATCAAAAGAGAAAGTAATATGTTATGTAACTGTTACAAGACTTTTTTTTCCGATAGAAATCGTGAACTTACCTCAACAATTTAGCGATTGTACTACGATTAGAGTAGTTATCGATAGTTCTTATGGCATGGTTATTATACACGTTCTCACAGGAAATTAAATTAGCTAGATGCAAAAATATTGAATGGGTTTTTATTTCAATAATTAAAATCGACATCTTATTTCAAAAAAAATTTTGACAACCATCTAGTATTAAACAAAATAAAATATTTAACATAAATTCGCTCTCCTACATTTTCTACGTCTTGAATGAATATAATAGGGATTTTTCGCATGGACTAAAGTCAACCATATCTCCATCATACAGATTCTCAAAGGCAAAACAAATTTTATTAATATATTACCTTTTTTTTCTCTGTTACTATAACTTTAATGAACTGCATAGGCTTCGTTTTGCAAACATGTGCTGAAATAATTAATTATAGTGTTGTAAAAAAGTTTAAAATATCGGTAATTTTTTTTCCATACTAATCTACAATTTTCGGTTAAATCTACTTTCAGTTTTTGAAAGATATTCAGTAACAAATCGATTTTATGCAAATACTTAATTTTTATAATCATTTTAATTAATCATTGTAAATGATGGAGATATATTGAATTCATTTAATACCCCATTTTAATACCTGAAATACATGTATATCATGACAATAATAATCAATTTATTAAAACATTTGAATATTCATTCTGTTTTCATACTTCTGACAATAATAATATTATTGATGCATTAATATTTTTGATCGCTTAAATAATGTAGCATATTTCATTCAAATATAAAGAACTTTCATTCTGTATTTATAGATAAATAAACTTCTTGTATTGAAATATGATTCTAACAAGAATTATAAAGAGGATGTATAATTACCTTACAGAACCAGGAGATATTATTAGAAAATATAATATAAAAAAATTGAAAAATTAATAAAAAATTTTAAAAACAGATCTTCATCTTTCAACATCGAAATAGTGAAGTAAAAGTAGAAATCGTAGACGTTTTCATCTATTTTGCAATAATTCTTCCTTTTTGTGTTTGAATAAAATATCAAAATTGCGAAACTTGTATTTTGTGTCAAACAAACTTCTGAAGTTTCTACACTTGTTTTCAACTCCAAACTTAGCTGTCCAACCAAACTTATTTCAAACATCTCGTCATATATTGATCACAAAACGCACAAAAAGTCATTCCAATTAATGGTCCGTAAGAGAGAGAAATAATAAATTACCGTCCACCAACTATTGCCTTTCAAACAAATTTGGACATGGTCGCCTGTTATTGAACCGGGAAATTTCGATTCAATTACATTAACCATTGTTACCCAAACTGTCAGTTTTGCAATATTGGTTGAGGAAATTTCCAATAAAAGCCGTGGACTCTCCATCAACGATGTTAAGCGCTGGTTAATCTGAAGCAGACTAAAAGCACTCTTAATAACACCTCGTAGTATCGGCGCCGTGGTTAATACGCTTACTTACCGACTGGGACCCGGGCCGTTGGATCAGACATTTCCTTTATGGCCTCTTTAACCCGGCGTGTCGGATAATGTACGTCTTATCCGCTTGGGTGTGATGGCTGCGGAAGGGGGAGAGAATGCATTGATAGCTCTTATTGCGCCCCCCTTTGCCCCAATTCATCCGTTCATCACTCGTCATATGGCAGATGGGCATTGATTAAATATAATATGGAAGTATGATCACAGTGATTCCATATCTTCTGCTCTGCTTTTATGGACCGCCCAGAAGTGGAGATGGAAAAAGGAAGAACTGTTCCTTACTGAACCGCAAAAAATCGCCATGTTTGGACTAAGAAGGAAGAAAAAAGAAATTAAAATGACGATTGTTTGTTTTTCCATGGATTTAGTGTTGAAAATCATTGATGACTTTTCAATTTAGACAATTAAATTAAAAACTAATAATGTATTCAAGTTCCCTACAATACGATGCAAAATTTGTTGTAGCATTCCAACAATACACCATTCTTACGATACGACTTTTAATTAAATAATTGCGATATTATTATAATAATACAACACTAGGACTTTTGCTTTATGATATAGGAAGCATGAATGCATTAAGAAATTTTCAAAAAATATATTAAGCATTGTATAAATGTTTAATGCATATACAAAATTTAATGAAATGTATTAGGAATTACATTCGTATTTAATTATCAATTACTCTATTCAAAAAAATTTTAAGGAAAGTATTAAGCATTATATTAAAATTGAATGCATTGAAAAATGCTTATGTTTCACTATATCGAATTCATTTACCATCTCAAATCCCCAATATTAATAAATATTTATAAAAGGTTTATTTTTATTTAGCCGGAGACAAAAGTATTCGGCTTTATTTTCAGTTTATTTCTCAAAAAACATAACATATCTCTAAGATCACTTAAAAAAATTAGAATAAAAAAATGAAAGCAGTCCTTAAAAATACACTCCTATAGTGTACTAAATAGAGGATTTTTTAATACTTTATTTTTTATCCTCCTTTTCTTTTTCAAACTCGTTCAAAATGGTTAAAAAATTTAACGAAATATATTTAGAATTACATTCGGTTTTAATTATCAATTACTTTATTAAAAATGTTTAGGAATGTATTAAGTATCACATTAAAATTAATGCATTGAAAATGTTTATGTTTTATATAATACATTTACTATATCAAATCACCAATATTAATAAAGATTTATAAAAAGATTTATTTTTATTAAATAACCTTCAGCTTTATTTTAATAATTAAACTCATTTATTTCTCAAAAGACATACTGAATCTTTAAGATCATTTAAAAAATGAGAATTAAAAAAATGAAAACAGTCCTTAAAAATATACTCCTATAATGCACTAAATAGAGGATTTTTTAATACTTTTTTGACCTTATTTTCTTTTTCAAACTCATTCAGAATGGTTCCAATGATTCAAAATCGAAATTTATTTTTTATAATGATTAGCAGATAATTATATTCTGAATGAACTAAAACAATCTAGTGCACAAAATTTCAAAAACCTAATAGAATAAAGTCACAAAAAACTGAGTTATAAAATTTCACCATCTTAAATGCGGGGCAAATAAAATTTTGTAAATCTATTTATTTAAAAAATACGTCACATTGTTATCTACATTAATTTATGGATTTAATAAAGATTTATGTTGCAAATGTCGCGCATATAGATGGTTGATAAAAATATGATTTCTTCGTTGGATGAAGAAAAGTACTTGATATATGAACTCGAATAAAAAAAATATCTCTGAAATAAATTCTGAATTTAAATAGAAAAAGTAATTAAACCCCATTTACGTCTGTAAATCAGTGTTTATATGACAGATGATATAATTGTGGAATTATGCTTAAATGTAATAATATTAAACCTTCTTATAACAGATGGTTAAATTGATTAACAGATAATAAATTTCTTAAATATCAAAATTTTAATATTTAGAAACTGTTTAAATAAAAAATTTTAAGGATTTTTCTTCTTTTTTTAGGATTTTGGTAATGATTTAAAGACTCAAAAGTTGTGGAGACAACTTTAAATAAATCGAAAATCTAAATAAAACATAATTTATAATATATACATAATGTTTCAATAATATAATTTAAATAAAAAAAAAGGTACTAACGTTACACATGTAAGCGTTATTGGTCGAAGTTGCAAATGGGACAAAGGGTGTATTAGATATTTATGATGAGAAAATCTATTGGAATCACGATCAATATGAAAATTTTCTAGAGAAAAAGATATGAAATACATTATAAAATGAAATTGAAAATAATTCGTTACTGAAGCATTCTTTCTTTTTATTTGTTATAATTCATATTTTAGCAGTTGAAAAGACTTTCAGTAAATTTGTATTCCTGACATCTATCATAGAAAATATTTTCCTTTATTCAAAGTTCGTTATAATAGTGAATCAGCATAAGGTTTTAATGCTTTTGTTAAATGCTAATATGCTTAGCATTTCATACAATGTTGACATACTTTCTTTATAAAAATCCGAAATGCATAGCTACTAAAATTTCAAAGATTTTTCAACAACAATGACACATGCCAAATTACTAATTCTCTTTATCCATTTTCCACAATGGTTTCTACTTTATGGCTGTCATATTTTATATTGGAAAATTTTTTAATCAAAATCCATTCTATAGTTCCAACATAAGTGGAATAGACTTTCTTTTATCGTTTCTTATTTAATTTTCAATGTAATCCAGAATTGTCTCTCAGTTGTTTCGAATGAAATGTACGTGTTTGCCTCGCCTTTTCCAGATTAAATAACATATTCCTGTAGCTATTATTCAAAGCTTTTCTATATTAAAAACTCATTTTAATAGATGAGATGCAATTTCATTTTAAAGTATATAACAGTGCTTTCCTCTTACGATGAGTTTCAATATGTTGCTTCATACATATTTATTCTTTTTAACAAAAATTCTCAGGATTTTATAATTTTTTAAAAATGTTTTCGAAAATTTATCACCGAAAAATTTTAAGAAAATAGGGAAAACTTAATGAATACATTTTTCTGAGAATTTTGTTAATTAATATTTCCTATTTTAGCAACTTAAATTTTCCTATTTTTATGAAAGCTACTTGGCTGATTAATTTTTAATACAATATTTTTTGCACAAAGATATTTCCTGTTTTTATTATCTTATTTTTTTTAATCCTCATTCTACATCAGATTTTTCATTTATCAACTTGTAGAATATCAGATTCAGCACAAGAAATCAATATTGTAATCTGTGTCCATTATATATCTGGGAAACTTTTGCCCCGTCTTACCCGTACCAAATATTACAAATATTTCCGTGGGTAAGGCTTAACGAGATTTTTGGATAAAGAAAAGTTGTCAGTGGCTCAAGAGGTACAGTCTAGTTTTCCAGACATAAATCCGCCGAAAATCGAATTTGTATATGCTGTGGCACAGCTTAAATTTGTGTAGTCTAGGAGCACTCCCTCTGTTAAAATCTAATAATTTGGGGAGAGACACTCTCACTACAAATCATAATTATTAAATATTTACGCAAACAGCTACCAGAGCTAATCAGAATATTAATCAAATAAATAAAAGAGATAAAAGTCAGTTCTTGAGTTTCTAATCTTATTAATAATTAATTTGATTCTTCATTATCTTTGGAATATAAAGGGAAAATAATTACTATTGAACAGTATATAGTAAAATAATCAACAATTATGATATCGTAAATAGCCAAGGATTTCTTTTGTTAGAAAATTTCATTTCAAAATATATATTTTAAAATTTTGTTTGTAAACAAATCAATCATCCAATACATTGCATTGTGTTTAAGTAGATATAATTATAAATTCAACTAAAATTATTCTCATTGGTAACCTCTGTCATATGCCCTTGTTTCTGAATGAATAACATTCAAATTTTAAATACAATAAATATTTAATTACGAAAATATAAGTAATGCCGTTATTCTTGATTAAGTAAATTTTAAAATTCAATGCAGATTATCCATAATTAACCAAACTATTTAGACATCACATTCACATAATATAATTCAAAAACATCAAATACTATATAAATCACACAATTTAAATATACATTTTGGGTTTAAATATACATTTACACTACTTCAAATATTTCATGATTGACACACTAAAAATAAAAACATTTATCCCTAATAAAATTCAAAAAAAATTACCCTGACAGACCTAATTTTTAATTTTTTTCCCTTCATTATCAAGAAAACTGAAAAAAGTTATTCGGGGATAAATAAGTCCCACTTTAATTAGCAATCCAATCAACTTTAAACTTTAATATCAGATGCTGATAAATTACCAACACCTCAAGCTGTGTTTAAGAAATGAAAACATGCGATAATACAACATTAACAGGAAACAAATTAGATCATTTTAACAGCTAAAAATTTGTTCATTTGAATATAAATATATTTACTGAATGATTCAACGAACATTCAGCCATTTATGTCGGTGGAAGAATAAAAACTGATTGTAGAAATCTTAAGACAATAAAAGAAAAAAAAAGAAATTTAAATCACTGTGCAAATTTATACATCTCAATTTTCGTGATGTCGCATTATTTTTTCAAATTATATTCGATTAACTGGTCAGATTTTCTAAATAGCCTTTTAAATATGTACACAATATTAGTCAAGATAACTTATTAAATATTCATAAAAAAACGCGATTAAATTGACTGAATAACGAATGCAATAGCCATAATCAAATCAACCTTTCTTTACTATCTTGCCCCATCTATCAGAAATATTTAAATATATTAGTAATGCGATGACTACAGTATTGTAATATAATAAATAAAACTATCGAGGCTTTTGAAAAAAATGCCTTAAATAACTGGACTTATTCAAGCTGAAGCAAAATATATCATGAATGTAATTAGGATTAAGTAAGCATTCAAGAAAGGAATAGAGTAAGAATTTTTTTTCCTGCTTGACTGGATGGCACAAAGTCCGATTTGGCCATATTGCTCCAAACCTTCATTATTTTCCAAATCATAATAACATTTCAAAACAATATAACTAACTCCTGGCTCTATCGCATAAGATAAATAGGGTGTTTGATTGGCAAGATTCCAGTTAAAACTGGGCTGAAAGAAATACAACATTGGACTAGACCATGGCCTTCTCAATCTTGAATGGTTCTTTGTTGGGTATAAGCATCAATATCCTCCGGCAGACTCTAGAGCTGACATCCCACGCTGCGATTCAACACAGCCTTAAGATTGAAGGTGATGCCGAAAACCTATCGTTCGGCATACACATTAGGATACTCCAGTAATTTCCGCACCTTTCTCCAGGAAATCATGTTAGATCAGTCTTTAGTTATGATCGATTTTAGAATATTCTCATTACCAAAGAGAGTTGATTATAAGCAACTTTAATAGTCTTATAAACTCTTTCGAGTCAAAAAGAAACCTTTTTGGAATAAGGGGAAAAAATAATCTCTTCTGATAAGAGTTGTGGACGAGTTTTTAAAAACTTTAATTCCGCCAAAAACTGCAAAAATTTCAATGGTTAATCAAAAATATTGTAATTTTTTTTAGGTTAAAAATTGCGATACAGTAATTTTTATTGACCAATTACAGATTATCGATTAAAATTAATTTTTGCAAGTTTTGCTGGTGCCCAGAAGGTCAAAGTTCAAAGAATTCGAGAAAGAATTCGAAACATTATTCTAAATAGCCAGGAATCCAAATTATGACCGATTTCCCAAAAAAATATATCTTAGAAACAGTCTTCAACAAAAGTAGATTTGACCATTGAGAACATTTTGCCGTGTGCATATAAAACAAATCTCTATTATATGCAACATTTGTTAAAATAGGTAAAAATAAATCCTAAGTTCCGATGATTGCAACACCAATTTTGTATGTATATGTGTGTGTACAAAATTAGTATAAAAACAAAAGAGAAAATTCAAGTAAGAATGTAAGAATTTTTAAATTTAAACAGTTAAAAAAATTCAACAAATTCTTTCTTTAAATCTGAAATTAGCCCATACTTTTTAAGATGCTTTTTCAATAATTAATTGAACAGTTTTCAATAATTATCATTTAAACACTGTAATTCATATTAGATTTCTCTAACAAAAGACAGTATTTAATTTTTCTTTTCATATTTATTTTTTGATTTTTTTAATAAACTTGCTATTTAAAGGAAGAGCGATATACTTTTTCCAAATGTTTTGTTAAAACATTCATTGTCTATTCAAATAGATATTTAATGATTTAGAATTGTTTTAGTAAATATTAAAAATATTCCATCAAATTGGTTTTAAAAATTTATAAATTTGTTGACATTTTCATCATTTTTATCTTAATTCAAACATTCATTATGTAGTAGAAATTAAATAAGCTAATATGTACCCATGAAATCATCAAATGTCTACGGTTAATCTATCTAAAAATAATTGAGCATCTCGACTACACACCATATGAACTAATCTTTAAATGAGAAATTGGAATAAAGACATTCCAAATTCCAAATGATATAGTGTGTTTAATCCAGTATGTAACTGTATCTGTCAGTGAATATATACTATACCATTTGAATAATTTTTTATAATTAAAAACTGTCCTAAAATTGTATTTATTGTCTCATTGCTGGCTTCATTCATGAAATTTGTTTAACGCGTAAATTAGGATTAAAAAGTGTATCGCTTCAGATCTCTAATATTTTACAATTTTGTAATAACTATATGTCTATTCTTTTAAAGCGTCATAACGCCTAAATTTCATCAATCAAAAATGTACACATTTAAAATAAAACAATAAAAACAAAACAAAAAAAACTTTTAAAAATAAAATTTAATTTTTTTAAATATAGAAAATATTTTTTTGTATCAAGAATCAAAAAATCAAAACAAAATCATTAAGATGTGATATCCAGACTGATCACATTTATAAGTCTACCTGGACTGATTTATCTCTTATAAGCTACAGGTTACCTGGGCTGATCACATTTATAGTGTCTTTTTAATTTTTAAGGAACGTTTAGAAATTTTCTTTCTGTTGGCATTCATCGAGGCTCAATTCCTTTATAGTTTTGATTTCAGTGCCTCAGAGTTTAGCAATATTGATTGGACCTTTCATTTTTTATAAATTTTATTTACACTTTTCAATACTCTAAAAAATCGTTTTTTAAATGCTTTTCTGATTTTTTTTATTTTATCATATTTTTTATTGTTTATTATAGCTCATGATTCATCATTTGGAAATCTTGTCATCAGTTATTATCTCTTTTCCTGTAAGATGGCGCTTCTCGTCAAATTTAATTAAAAAATAATTGATTAAATGACAATCAGGGTAAAAAAGGCATCAAAATGTATTTTTGTTGATAACCATAAACTGTATAGAACTTCGGAACATACACATATCAGGAAGGGAGAGACAAATCGATTAAAAAAATTTCATCATTACAAACAAGACATTTTTAGATATGAAAAAATTAAATAAAAACTTACATAGAATTTTCTTTCATTATTATGATCAAAACAACTCCACTGGCTTATTACAGTTTATTATTTCAAAAATTACAGATAACTCTCGATTATCATTACTCGTCGACATTTTTTTAAAAAGCAGATAAGTTTATTTTTCATCAATGAGTTCAATTTTCTTAAGAAATAATAAATTAAGTAAGTAGTGACTTTCAAGTACTGTTTTTCTTTCTGTTTTTTACTTATCATTATTTATCATTATTTTATCCAAGATGTACCTTTTTCCTTTCATACTGGATAACCAGGAATTCAATATATTTATTTTATTTTACTTTTTAATTTGCAGATTTTCCATTTTTGTCATTTCTCAACCCTTTTAATTCTGTTTATTCTACTAATAAAGTTTATTCTATTTCAAAAATTTCTTATACAGCATTTGTAGTGATAATTTTTTAAAGTTTTATAACTTACTATTTTCAGCAGTTTCTGCTCCATTTTTGGCTGAATAAATTCTACTGCTGATTTTATCTTATAGAACATAAAAAGCAAATGTAAATTTCTTATTCTTATCTTGAATCGTTTTAATTAGCAAATGCAATAAGGAAAAAAAACAATTTTTTTTTTGTTTATTTTTTATTAAACCTGTAGAAGTATCTTATCGATGGCATCTTCTATTCTTGTAATACCTATATCAAACTTATAATTAAATATAACTGAAGAATAGGTTCATAAAAAAGACTTCAAAATCTTAACATTTCATCGCATTGTTTTATAAAAATTGTCAAAAAATATTAAAATAAAATAATTTAATCTTGCGCTTGCAATCTTATTCAAATCATTGATAATTTGCAATGATACAGAATATACATTTTAAACACATTAAATAATAGGCGAAACATTTTATATGAATTTTAAATTATATTTTGGTTTTACTGTTTTTTTATCTTGTTACTTGTTTTTCATGGAAAAAAAAACTTTTCTTTCATTTAAAAAAAATTGACATAAAATGATTTTTTTGACATATTTAAACGCATTCTCAAAAATATTTTTTATTCAAAATAATACCTACGCTATTTTGAAACAAAAGATTTCAAGATTTAACTTTTAACCATTATAATTTGTACTCAGTATTAAAAAAATAATTTCTACTGGAATAATTCCAAATGCCTTTTTTTAGAATGCTAACAAATAGCATGATTTTCTAGAAAAGGGTCGCTAATACTGAATTCGTAGCTTTATATCAATGTTTAAACTCAGTTTTCGACATTGAAAACTCAACATTTTACATTTGATTACTCAATAACAATCATGTGGAAGCAAATAAAAATATATGAATGGAATCAAAATAATATTACCAGCCATTTACTAGGTAAAACATCTGCAAAACAGTTCACATTCAGTGTTTATAAAATATAACATGCAGCTCAATTTCATGATAAATATTCATTTTTGATCTCAAAATCTCGTGCTTATTATTTGGAAATTAATTAGACATATGCTGTACATTGGAATGAGATGCATCTTCTGATATACTGGCTGGAATCATCATAAAACCATCGACAATAATAATGCGAGCTTTTTGCGTGAAGCATGTTATGTAAAAATGCAGTTGAATTTGAAATTCAGTTGAATAAATAATTATTTTTCAATGTATTTATAAGATGTCTGAAAATATTTAATTAAGAAATAGTTTATCAACGCATAAATTTCTGGATAAGAGGTTCATACCGAAATAATTTAATTCAAATCGAGTTATGCTGGCACTCATATACTATCAAGATTTTCTTTATTGAAATCAAACGCATTTATTAACATAACATGCATACGAATCGATTTAATAATAATTTATGAAATCAGTTTAAAGCAAATAACTTCTAAGAATTATGAATTGAAATTAAAAGTATATAGGTTACTACAGGTCTTTAACTGAGATCTTTATGAAAATTATTCAAAAAGTATTAGACCAACGCACTAATGTTGAGCTTGTTACTAGTGTTTTTTCTTTGTTTATGATCATTACAATCGTGGATACTGTAATCCATCTTCACACACTGGAGCTAAATTAAACTATCGTAGTAACTATATATGTTCTCCGAGGAATGTTTAGTTAACATTAGAGGGCAAGTTTCCAATTATTTATCAGGACTTTTTGGCTCATAGACTAAGCAAGATATTTTAAGCTAAATTATATTACATTTGTAAAAAAAAAAAAACAAAAAAAAAACATCTTTTTCCGTTTTTATTTTTTCTTTCCTACGGACAAAAATTTCTTCCCTATGGAACAGTTTCTATTTAACACAAAAGGAGTTAATTATGTAATATAAGGGTCAAACAGTAACTTTTGAATACGAGTTCCTATAATTTCATCACTGAAAATTTCGAATTTATGTTATTTTCTGTCAAAACCCAGTTTTAAGGTTTTTACCAAAACAACATCTTTCACTTCTATTTTTAAAAAAATCACATCCAAAGCATTTATTATATGTGGGTTCTTCCTATTCAAAAATGGCGCAAATAGCAAGGTCTGTTTTCGTGCCCGGGCTTTACCCGGTACTTAATAAAAGAAAAGAAATTTAAGACACCATGGTAAAAAAGGTAAAAAAGAATCGCGAAACGAGGGGAAAAGCAAAGAAAATAACTTCCATGCAAATGGACTTCATAACTGGGGCTCGGGATTTAATATGCACCAGCCGACTTGATATATTTCTTGACAGCTGCTTTTACTTAGGGCATTAACTTCCTCATCAGGTTTTAAAGGCCATTCTCTTTATTTTTTCTTTTTCCCCCCTTCTTTATTCTTTTTTGGCTTCTTTTATTTGTTCCCTCGCTGGTAGCATTTTCTTTTATGTGTACTCTCTCACTTCACGGAAGAAAGTAGAAAAAATGAATTAGTTATTGCATTCCCTTGGTTTAAGGTTCCTTTATTTATTAAGTAAATGATTGAGAATTAACGAGTGCAGGTTTTAAGTGTTTCCTAAATGATATTTCCCCCTCCCCTTTTTTTTGTGGCTTTCATAAAGAAACGGTGTCGACGTTTTTCGTCTTGCGTGCTGCCTGTTATTGCCAAAGAAAATCAATTAAGAAGAAACGGTGCATCAACCTAGCTTAATAAAATGCCTTTACTTACTTAACCAGGAATTTCAATAGATTTTTACTCTCAAAGTGCGTTTGAATATGCAATTGCAATATCCAGTTTGTTTTCAGCTTTCCGGGAATGAATCTTTTCCGGTTTTTCGGGGGAGAAGATGAAAGAAATTAACAATGTTGGGATAATTATTCTTTGAAATAGCATTATGCACAAATGTGTTTTCGTTTTTAGAAATTCCCTTCTTCCTTCTGCTTGATTACTATCATAAAACATTCGAAAAAAATAATTAAAGAAATGTATTTGTGGCTTTTTTTATCTTATATATGTTTTTTTCATAAGTTCAAACTTAAAATAATTTAAGTAGAAAAAAAAATATCTTGGAAATTAGTTTTCTAAAAGGTTTTTCTGTCGCTATGTCTAGATTTAGGGGGGAAAGTATAAATAAACTGACTGATATTTGTCTCCTTTTCTTTGGTTAATACCTACTGTTCGCTTCAGTAACTCGAGACTACCATTTTTCGACGATTCTACCTCGCTAAGGGGTGAGAAGTGGTTGAATCGTGCCTTTCCGGTATTCATCATTATGTGACCTTAATTTCCACCCCATTAGATACTTTTTCGTTCAGTTTTTTTTTTTTTTTTCCCTGTGCATGTGAGTGTTGTGTCGTTTCTGACCGTACTATTTTAACTAAAAACTGCTTATTAATTGCTTATATGGCTAATTCAAATGTCAAAAAAGCTCTTAAGAGTGACAGAAAAAATAAATATATAATATCGTTAAATGTGAAGATGTTTATCTACCTTTGTCCATTTCAAAATGTTTATCAAAAAGATTCTTTAACATAAGAAATTATCATTATTTTGTAAAAAACAAATAACAATTATCAAATTTTAAAAACAGAAATATTCTATTTATTCATCAGAATTTAATGTTTAGGCCTCTAAATTATCTTATTGTGAATTATATATATTTATTTATTTTTTCGAAAATATTACAAACTTTCTGAACTTTGTTCGCTTTCTAAATTTTCAAATAATTCGATTTTTCTTTATTGTTTAATGGAAGCATCCCCTCTTTTAAACTTTTCTCTTACCCTTATTTACTAAATAATAGCATCCTGACGTATGAGCAAAAACGCGGAGGTTTTTCGAATCCGCGAATGAGCAGTAAATATCTTCAATATGACACCTTTTGTGTAATTTTGGCGTATGGTAAAGAAAATAGAGTATGCGTATTGGGTTTCTATATTTTGACGGATTCTATCCAAAATCAGCCTAGATAAACAATTTTGTTATTAAATACCAAAAACAAATTTATCTTACTTTTACCGTTTTTGAATTCTCTAATAAATATACCTTGAATCAACCAACTAATAGATTTGGTTCCAAATTTGATCAAAATTTACATTTTAGATGATAAATTTATTCACTAATTTCTCGCATTCTCGTTGCATTATTAAATCTCACATTTTCTGCACATAGACAAAATGACTTTATTTTAATATATTTCAAACCTGATAATAAATCATCAATTTTTACGTGAAGAATATAAACTAAATTTTATACAAACAAGCAAATATAAGATTTTTTTTCTTACTTTCTCATATATGAAGCACTCACACACACAAAAAAAAATTATAATCGTCAAACAGTTCGAATTCAAGATTTTGACGAATTTCAATGTTTTAGATCTCCCTAAATTTGAAAAACATATTTTTGGAAATATATCTGTCTATCTATGAATACAAGCACTTAGATACGATTTGAGCTAGAAGGATGAAATTTAGTGTGAGAAATTTACACTTAAATAGTACATTTCTATCAATTTCTAATGAAAGCCATTAAAAAGAAATATGTCTGGCTGATTGTCCGAATACAAAATATATTCTTAAAAAGTTGACGGTCTGAAAGTTTGTACTTTCGGATGCATGTAAATGTAGTGAAATGAATAAAATTAGGTGCATGGTCCAAAAAAAGGCATCTCTTACATATTCAATTACAATCGAAATACATATTCAATTTTTGTGTACATATGTAATAATCGCATGTCAGAAATTAATTGCCCACAAAGAATCGCCAAAAAATAACATGGTAGATTCAATAAAAGTGTAAATTCACGCCAAAGATCTGCCTTCCATATCTTTTGTATACCAACACCATGGCAAGACATTCGTGGCCTTGCCCAAGATCCACAATTTTATATGGAGGAGAAAGGGGATAACATCTTGATTAGAGAATATGCGAGAATATTTGGAAAAACATAACCGCTTTTCCTTCCTTCACTTTCTCTCATTCAAGCAGATCTAAAATCTTGAGAATGATCAAAATCTAGTGGCCATTTTTTTAATGATTACATGATTTCTTCTTTTCTCATACTTAGTTTCACACACAGTTACAATAAATTTTCTGAAAGTACAAGTATATGGAGAGGGGCAGAATTTTCCAAATTGATCAATAATTTATCCTGTTTTGTTAAGCACTGTTAAAAATGGACAGTATCTAGTGAGTACAAGAAAAAAAAATGCAAAAAGAACTCTATCTGGCCTTAAGGTAGAGTCCTGATTCATGGACTCTACCTTAGACTGAACCATTGTATATATTTATTTTTCATTTACTTATTTTTTTCATTTGTTTATTTTTATTTTTCACTTTGCTTTTTGTTTGTTTGTTTATTTATATTTTTCTCTTTGCTTTTTTTTATTTTTCCTTTTTTTTCTGTTTTCTAAATTTAAATTGCCTATCTTCGGTAAATTTTATTATGCACAAATTATGTTTCAATGATGCTGTTGGAATATTATGCAGACTCTTCTACTTGGGCAATTTAGACTTCTCCACTTTTTCTTTTAATGCCTGCTCCTTTTTTTTTTCGCTATTTCTAGCTTCTAGTACACAAGATTGTGAAAAAAAATTGAATAGCTAGTCCTTTAATAGCTATTTAAATTCTTTTTATTTTATTTTATTTATGAGCTTTTACCGGTGTAACGCCACATTTGGCACACACCTAATCATCATCAGAATATGGCGGAGGGAATATTATCATGCTATAAATCATTCTATAATGCCACCAAGTCACTAATCCGGGGTCAGAAAACGTCAGACTATGTAGCTGAAATGTTGTAATGAGAATTAAATGGTCTCAAATAATATCATTTCTGATATGAAAAAAATTACCATACTTTAAAATTTTGGTATTTAAAAATGTTTTTTTGGATATCACAATCTTAATCTAACATTCCATGAAAATAATTATAGCCCTTAACATGATACGAATCAGAATTAATACAAGAAATTACTACATTCAAAGATTAAAAATAGTCATTTTCATGCAATTAACTGTGGATTTTCCATATTCTCATTATTATTTAAAAAATAATATTACAAATTTAAAAGGTCTATAGAGACTAAATTCGATTAAAAAATTTTAGATGATTAATAATTATTTTCTTTTATCCTCAATATATAAATTTTTATAATAAATTTTAATAGTTTCACATTTTTTCATTTAGTTGTTTAATTGACTTTATATTTGCAACTTCCTTTTAAATTAATAAATTAAAATTATATTTAAGAAAAAAAATTGTTGTCTTTTCCTTTAAGGAAATGGGGGCTACTGGTATTTAAATAAAGTATCTTTTCATTTGCAAAATATCATAGCTATATTCCATCAATCAACGCTGCAAAAGAAGCCTTGTAGGCTCTTACTCCATCATAGTGAAACATGTTCACCATGAACATAGTGTGGTGTGAAAATTTGAAATGGAGTGTGCAATTTCAAGTACCATCTTCGTCATTTTATTTTATTTTAAAAGTAAACTATAAACTACAAAACTAGCCCTTCACTAACTTTGAAATTCAAAATAATAGAGCCTGAACATAAAATCAATTTATCAAATACAAATTCAGCTATAAAGAATTACATTTCCGCCAATGATAATAAATTGAGAAAATACTCAACAAATAGAGATTTAAAATAATCAACAAGAATATATATTTTTTTTGTTATTGATTATGAGTACAACAGCAATATATAACAATTGTCTTATGGGGGAAAATAATTTATCAAAAAGCTTCGTTAATGAGAAAGAATTTATTTTAAATTGAAATTATTAAAATATTCGAGTAATTAATGCATTTCATATAGCTTCCGGAAAAATTTTCATCAAAACTTACATTTAACCAATTTCATTTTTTTTTCAATTTAAAAAAAGGAATTAATAAAAATAAAGATCAAATTTGTCTTCATGGAAAAAAAAAGCTAAGAAACTGGAATTGCACAAAATCAGATCCATTCTATGTTTATCGCTTATATTATATATACCTTCATCATCTTTTATTCTTTTAAGAGAAATAATAAATTTTTCTACCTACTTCCTTCATATTGGGTTTTTATTTTTATGATTCACTTCGCTCTATTTCTTTAATCGAATTTTTTCCATCTACTTTTACGACAATCTTTTCTGTTCACAAGAAACATAATCAACTCTTGTATCGACAATGAGTGCTTTTAACCACAATGGTATGAGTCAAAGAAAAATCTTTTCATTTTTTATAGTGATTTATTACAAGAAAGAACTTTTTTCTTCTTTTTTAGATCGTGAATCAAGATTTAATGGAATTAATCTGAAGCTATCGTTATGGAACTGTTTTCTTCTGCAAGTTTCAAAAATTAAAATTTATGAAATTATGCAGTTACAAAGCTTTGTTAAAAGAATACTAATCATATTTGTTTATATTTATACAAACAAGAAGTCATTACAAAAATATACATTTTTCGATACATTATTTCACCGAAATCTAAAGCTGCAATTTTCGGAAGATTAATTCAATTCTAGAAAGTTCTTATTATTATTAGCAACAGCTGGCTTGAACTTAAAAAAGCGTCAAGAATTTAGCCCTTATACTAAAATAAAACTTTATCTCTGTAATTAAATAAAAATTTAGTTGATAAAAAACAGAAAGCTGAAACTTTATACGGCTAAGCATTTTTTATTTAAATCGGAAACAATGTTGTGGTTATTATAATACAAATAAATCAAATTAGTATATAATGTCGGGCCATTTACAATATACTTAAATTATAATATAAAATAAAATATGTAGAAAATCCCTTAAAAGATATAAAAGAAATTTTCATTAATAAATAAACACACAAAATATATTCATATAAATTCTGACCAATCCTGTTGTGGGATACTAATAATGACCTCTCCAGCTAAAAACTGGGAAGTAATCAAAATAGCTCAATTGATAGATTGATTAATATTTGAAAAAAATCATGAATTTAAAACAGCTTCTATTTCAGGTTGGAAAATAGTTCATATTTCAGATGTTCACTTCATTTTTCCAATCATTCTTTTCAAATGAAATGTTATGGAATCAATTCACGATTTCCATAGATCAACAAAAAGCAAAGAAGAAGATTCATTTTCCATTTTAAAACTCTTTGTGCCAAATAATTTTGAGTAACTCACGGCTCTTTGCTAAAAGTACAAAATGTCTGTAAATCTTTTTTTTTTTTTTTTTTTTTTTTTGCACCAACAACGGTTAGACCATTTTCTGAAAATAAATGTGAAGTTGCGCCTCCGCTGGACAGAAAAAAATCCCCTAAAAGCAACTTTGAAGGAATCTGCAATCTCAGTATAGTACGCTTTTGTGGCTAGATGTGCATATAAAGCCATGTAGCATTTTTTGCATTTAATGACATTTTTTGCTTTTAACTCAATACCCGTTGTAATATTTTCAACTTATAGGATTGTTGCAATCGGCTCTTGTGATATAAAAAGGTCTTTTAAATGTTACTCATTAAGTTCCCTGTTAATTGATTATTCAATTAACTGAATAATCAATTTATGATCACTGAACAAGAAATGTTTAAATTTCGCACTATTTACAATCTATTACTATTTTATTTTAAAATTCCAGTTAGCAAACTAGACGCTGCATGCATATAAGAAGTATGATATCATTTGGCAAGCAAAAAGGCAATGTTTTGTTGATCAGGAATGGCTATAGGATGCTTAGCATTAAAAGTCAAGTAAGATTTTAACCGTTAAAATCATATTGTTGCCAATTGTCTACGTCCAGCTAAATTTAATTTTATTCAAAAACTTGAGTTTGTCCTTTTCCGAACGCACGTCTATAATCACAGACAATCAATCATGTGTGAAAGAAAAACTTGACATTACATTTGGCTGGTAAGTTATATCGTTTTTTTTTTTTTTTTTTTTGTACATTTGAATGTGATGGGTGATGAAGTTTAATGTTACCTGAAGAGATAAATTCTATTTTTGAGCTCCCTATAAAGGAGTGATCTATCTACTTTTTAACAAATTACTTCTTTCCTGTTGTCAGGTAAGCTCTCAATGTTTGATGTTGTATTTGTAAATTATATTATATACAAGCTAAGTTTTTGGAAAATACTGTATGTTTCCAAAAGTCTACATACAATTTTTTTCAAAATAAATATATCATATTATTACCTGGATTTTTCATTTATTTTTTAAGTGACCTATAACTATTTTCCTATAATAAGCGATTTTTTTTTAAATTCAAGACAAATAATCATGCATTTAAGGGTTAATGTACTATTTCCACCTGTAAGTTATATTCATTATGGATTAAAGAAGAAGTAAATTTAAAACATTATGAGGACTTAGAAATGAATTATTTCCGTCTTCTTAAAGAGTTCACTATTTCATATCCTCGTACCTTTCCTTATTAGAAGCGGTTGAGCACCATAGGTTTGTCCTTTACACCTAGAAATCAATCTCAAACGGATATAAATTACGTTAACTACTTTAGACAAAGAAGAACAATTTTATAATAAATTATTTAGAGTGTCATTACTAAAAAAAATTGCATTTTAAAATATAGTTTGCCTTTTATTTAACTAAATATTAAGCATCACAACCAATCTCATGGTTGGTAGAATACATTGAATTATTCGGTGTTAAGAATGATAGCCTATACCACCAAAGGGATGCTTTTGATTAAACGACAAACAGCTTAGGATTCATGCCTCGAGAAGGAATATTACTTGCTAAGCTGCTAAGAACCATGTGAGAGTGAGACCAAGTATAAAAAGAAATTTCAAAGCTAAAGAAGACCTTATGTGCAGCCTTGTAAAGTCTGACCAGCATAAATTCACATGTGTTCCAATCTGGGTGGAGACACTTTTTTAAAACCACTTTGAAGTCATTCCAAGCATGAAAATATATTTTAAAGTTTAAAGTAGATTTGATGATTAATCTTGAAAAGTCTTATCAGAAGTAGTTTCCTTAAATGTAGAAGTAGTTCCTTCCAATCTGGATAGAGACACTTGCTTAAAGGGACTTTATCTTTAACAACAGCTAAGTGACTTCATTTTTGTTTGGAGAAATTGTTTGAACACAATAGATGACGACAATGTAAACAGATTTTGAAGCACCACAAAATTCTTGAATGCAAATACAATTCTATATTGTTTGAAGCCATCTAGACATTTTAATCCCTTCTCATACAATTACAAGAGTGACTCGGACATCAAATTGCTGGATATTTTATTTTAAATCTGAAATTAAGTAAAAACTTTATGTATTTGAAAATGCAAAAATCATTTAAAACGAATTATTTAATTAGGAAATTAAGTACATTATTATGCCAAGAAGTCATTGTAACTGCAATTTTTCTTAAAATCTCAGCCGCCTGTATTTCCCCTGTTTAGGAAATAACACAGCCCGATTAAATTTTCGAAGTCCCAAATATAAAAAAAAAATTCAACGAGATAGTATACAGCTTTAGTAAATCAAGTGCGTCAAAGAAGATTGTGAAATAAATGTTCATTCTGTAACTTTATCTCTGAAATCTTTAGAAATATTTATAAAAGATGTGTCTTCTTTAAAGTTCCAAAACAAGTTTTAGTCCCATCATATAGGTCATTCTTCAGGTTGTTTTCTTACGATAATCACTGGTTAGATCGTCGAACAACTTTTGCCATTTGGATCACAATTTCCTTAAACAAATATTTTTCTCAAACGATTAAAAAAGCTTAAATCAAAGGTGAAGTCTTCTTCCAAATTATATGAACCAGATAAACTATCATTTACTTAGAAATCAATTTTTTCGACTGAAAATACATAAGGAGGATAAGGATGCATAGAGAAATCAGCCATAAACAAAATATCACTAAAAAAGACGCAGCTGCAAATAACTTTACATAGCTTTTATGACTGCATATTCGAGTGAGTTGAATCGCTCCAATTTATTTGGAAAATCTTATATTTTATTATTTATTAAAATCTGACGATGCATTTTTTTCTCTGTGCGTAGAAAAATCTGTTTTAGAATATGTAAAAACTAATGAATAAGTAATTACTACTTTGATCGACTAATAATTAAATTACTAATCACTTAGAAAATACAATTGTTAAATATAAGTAATATTTTGTTAAAATATAAATTATTTCAAAAGGCATCACTGCGTAATTTAGAATAAGTTAGAACTTCTTCAAGGATATAATGCATTCGCCATCACTGCCCACATGTAAAGGAAAATCATATTTAAAAAATAAATAACTTTTTAAATAACATTTTTTAAAAAACGTATTGTATTTTTTTTTACATTTTATAAAAAAAAGCAAAGAATTTTTAGGAAAACAATTTTAATTTAATCAATTAATTCATTCTTGAAAATAATTTTATCCTAATTATTTGCTAAACTTCCTATAAAAAATTAGATAATTGTAAAAGTTTTGTTCAAAAACAGGCACATTTTTAAACTAATGTTAAAGATTTAAAAAAAATTGAGCGATTCCAAGAAGTCTTTGCATGAGTTTTTTAAAATAAAATTTCTTTGTGAAATAATTTCTACTCAAAATCATGTTAAATACTATGAAAAATACGAAATTATTAGTATCGTATACTAGTAATTCGAAGTATTATAGTAGCATAAACTACTAGTATAATTAATCACAAACCAACAACTGAAAGACAGCAGAATGATGTAATTTAATTTAATTAATAGCTATTTCACAGCTAACCAAGCAACTTCAATTCAAATAATTAATTCATTCTTGAAAATATTTTTATTCCAATTATTTGTCAAACCACCTGTAAAAAATTGTAATTGTAAACGTTTTATTTAAAATCAGACACATTTTTAACTTCAAGCACATAAGCTTCAAAGCTAATAATATTTAAAACAGTTGTTTCCAGTGTTGATACCTGACCAAAAAGTCGCTACTGCACCATATGAGTGACATGGTTCAAATTTTAATGTATTCTGTGACTGTGGTTCTTTTTAAATATATAGATTCATTATACAAATTATCCTTTAAAACTTAATCCTTTTCAAGTGTCTCAACTGACTGTTTAAATCTTGACATTTAAATAGATTTATATAATATTCCATGTTAATTTATTATGCGAAATGACATAGTTCTTAATTTTGCTTCATAATTGGATCATCACTATAGATAAGAGACTTTCCTTTTTAAATTAATTGTTTCTATTTCTTCAACAAAAGTGAAAACATCTTACAATAAAAAGAATAAGAAATATTGTGAAATTTTATTTATCGTCTTTCGCCTTATTCTCGCCAATTCAGAGATTAAGCGATTAAATTCTCACTCCATTTTCCTTCGGAACAGTCATTCGGATGAAAAATCACTGACTATTCCCATCACAAGCAGAAGAAATAAAGAAAACGAAGAGAATCCAAATAAACTCGCTTTCTCAAAAGCGAAAAACAAGTTTTCTAACTCTTATCTCCAGTGTCTAGTTGCTCATTACTTTGATGTATCATTTTCAGGAAAGTGAGGAGTGACTTTAGAGTCCAAGAAACACACGTGGGCTTTATTTTTATTTTGGTCTTTATTTATGACTCCGGCTTTAGAGCTTTTCGACGAAGTGGAAAGTGATAACTGAGTAAGAAGTATAACCTAGAAAGTGCAATGAAATGTGAACCAGCAGCTTAAGCTGTGAGATATCGTTGCCTCATTTCAACAGTTAATCAAGCGGACATGGAGGAATGGGAAACTTGGGTTTCGTTTCCTATAAAACTTAGGAATCCGCGCGATCGACTTGGAATTCTTTCGAACCATATATTAAAAGATAAGATATATGATATGTGACGATGTCATCGTTTTATTTCATTCTAATTGCTTCAATTTTAAGAATGTAATTCAATATACAAAGAATGTGTTTTCTTAGTTTTTTTTAACAGAAATACAAAATTGATAAGATTTAAAAAATGTATTTTTCATCAATTTCTTGTTTCATTGAAAACGAGTATTTAAATAAATTGTATTCTAGCAACTGCAAATTCAATCTGACTTCTTTTAACATTTTAGATATTCTTGGAATGCAGAAAAATAATTGACTCCCTTATTCTATTTGTCTTCTTTCTTTCTTTATTTTTTATATTTTTAATTTTCAACTCTTTAAATGCTTATTCTTATATTCATTATTTATATATTTCACTTTTTATATTTGCATTTTATTCTTGTACTTATTTATTATCTTTTATTAAACACTTTTTAATTCTTTTATTTTAATTTCTTTTTCTTTTTTTCTTTTAAATTAGTTATTTTATTTATTTTTATTTTTTATTTATTCTATTTCATTTTAAATAATTAGTTTATGTATTTCTTTACTTTGTTTCAGGGATTAGAAATTCATTGATTTGAATCATTTTCATTGAAGACGGATATGTACCCAAATGGATCTGATACATTTAAATCATGCCTTCCAAATTAGACTAAAGAAAAAAAAATTTGAATATCTGTAAAATGGTGAAATCTTCATTATTTTATTTGATAAGATGGTTTAAAATCTAGAAACTTTTCTTCTTCTTGGATCGAATGAATTGAACGAAATGATTTGAAATAACAAGCCCATCAACAAAGTTTTGCCAAAATTTGATTTACGAATGTGTGAAATGATGCAATAATTTTTTTTTTATTTTGTGAAAGATGTAATAAAATGCTTTGTTTGTTTTTCTCATCTTATCACAAAATAATCTTGGTCTATTACTTTTTGTTTCATTAAATTTCTATGCCTAATAATGTTGATACATTATAAAGTTTACAAAAATGATAACTATTAATTTTTGGCGAAATTTAAATGAATAATTCCATGTGGGAAGATTAGTAATATTTAAAGTAGGCTTATGACTTAGTCATATTATAATCTCTAATTACAAACAGATAGATCAGATGAATATATTTTCGAGAAAAATTCAGTAATAAACAAGTTATACATTTTTTGATATTATTAATACAGTCTTATGATCAGATAATTTTAATTAGTTTATCTTCTGAGCTTAAATCCATCCTTAGTTAGAATAATTATGTTAAATTAGAAAAAGAGACAAATCTTTTCTATAGAAAATTAAATAATTCGCATCTTCTTTAAATTTTAAATAAATATTTCTGAAATCCATAGTAATTTTTACACTGAATATTGTTCAATGCATAAACTTTGAACCACATTAAAGGGCTTTCTGTGCATTAATGCTGATGTTTTCTTTATTTTTGATTATATTACATTACTTTACACTACCTACATTACCATTTATAGAGATGTTATAAAGTTCAATGAAAATTTACTTAAAAATATTATATTACTTTAAAAAGATTATTATTCTCTCTAGCTCATTATATAGTCCATAATTATAATGTTTAATACAAAATACATGGGAAAAATAGAAATATAATGTTTTTGTTGTCGTTTGTTTATTTTTAAATAAAGCTTTATATGTTATAACTGCATATTTAAAATGTAGGAATGTTTTTGGTTTCGTAGAAAAAATGTCTTTGAATCAACTGTATACTGCGAAAAATTTCTTAAATTATCTTTAAAGTATATATTTTCTCTTTTACTGTACAAATTGTAATTCCATTTTAATTTAATGATATAAATAGAAATTTCTAAGTATTTTTAAATCTGTCGAGCCTTCGCATGTCTCTTTGCTCACGTTTATAGGATATATTTCGAAAAAAAGTTTTTAAAAAGTCTTTATATATATTTTTTTAAATCTTTTTATTTAAAAACAGACGTTTACTTCTTGCAAGTAAAATTATTTCATGAATAAATGTTCATTTCTTGTTATATGTTATATACAGTAATTTCATTGTTTCTTATATTCACATTTATAGTATTTTTTTTAAATCCAAATCCTACATGATATTAATTTTCACTATTTATCAGCAAATAAAAAAAATTGTATTCATGGATTTAAATTAATATTCTTCACAGAAATTTGAAACAATTATTTTCTATGGATAGGCTCCTTGTTCATAGTATTTTACAAATGTACTATGCCGACAGTCTTTGCGTCCACATTTATACCGTTCATTCAAAAAAAAAAAGATGAATGACAGTAAATTTATCTTTAAAAAGGATTTTAACTGTTTTTAATGCATGTTCTTTCCTTAATTAACGTCTGTATGCTTTAAACTGATTTGCGCTTATTCTGTTAATTTTCATTTATGATTCCCCAAAGTATTTGATTAGTATTCAATCCTCTCACCTCGAATATGTCCAAAGAATCCATCTATTGTTGAAGAGACAGAAAATAAAGGGAAACTGGAAGGCAAAGGAGCTGCCACTAAGAGCACGTTTGGGGAACTTTTGATTCCTCTATGCTCTCGATCTATTAATTGTCTTTGTAAATGTATTTATTATACCTACATTCTTTGTGTCTTCATTCATACCATTCATTAAAATAGAAATTCACTAATAATAAATTATCTTTAAAAAATGATTTTAAACTGTTTTAATGCATATTCTCTCCCTGAATTAATATCAGTATGCTTTTAAACTGATTTGCTCTTGTTCTCTTAATTTTCATCTCTGATTCTCCAAAATATCTGTTTAGTATTCAATCCTCTTGCCTCGAACATTCAATCCTCTCGCCTCGAACATTGTCCAAAGAATCCATCTATTGGCGAAGAGACAGAAAATAAAAGGAAACTGGGAGGCAAAAGAGCTGCGACTAAGAGCACCTTTGGGAAACTTTTGATTCCTCTCTGCTCTCGATCTATTAGTTGTCTACTCCTACTTTGTGGGAAGCAAATTCATTTCCTTTCAATAGAAAACTTCTTTATAAATAGATGAGGAAAAAAGGTAGGAAAGATATAAGAGAAAAAAATTCCCGATATTCCAGCATGAAAATATTCTTTTCCTACCAAACCATACTTGGAGAACATTTTTCTCCTCTCTCAAGGTACTGAAGCAAAATCTCGAGTATAGACTTATTCTCTCTGCCTCCGCCCACCCCCCATCCCACTACTTCCATTCAACCGCGCTCGCCAAGCCATGGAATCAATATTGCCGTCTTTGGTGCAGATATCAGAAAGATACACTCTCCTTTGGTGTATCCCCCTCCCGTCAGTACCTCCCGTGTATAACCCCCCAACCCCCACCACTCAGTAACTGTGGTTAGTGAATCAATGGTCGATTTCTCCTTCGCTCTCCCAGAGGAGTAGGGACTACAGAAATAAATAGTTTTCTCTTTCTGTATTTCTCTCACTCTCTCTCTCTCTCTCTCTCTTTTCCCTTCCTCTGTCCCTCGCTCCTTCTCTTCCCAGGAGCTCCCTCTGCTTCATTTTTTTTTATCTCTCAGTTTTTGCTCATTCATTTTTTTTTCCGACTTCGTTTGAGGGTGGGGAAAACGTCACGTGATACTCTCTCTCTTGGGAGGAGCCGTTTTCTGTGATAGACAGTTTAAGAGGTTGAAAGGGTGGAGCTTAATTTACTTGATTTTTTTTTCTGACGTTATGAGTAAGATTTTTTATACGTTTTCACGTCCTTTTTTTAACACTTCTTGCTCCTACTTTTTTTGTTATTTATATTGCTACCGTTTGAAAATTTTTCTTCTTTTCTCTGTCTTATTAAATGTAGAGACTTTGATAATGGAAGGAGGTTTTTTCCCCCTTCTTTCCCTAGTCGTCTTTTATTTTATTTTTATTTATTTATTTTTTTTACAAATGTGGCAGCCATTAGATTGAATTTTTTTTTCTTTCGTCCTTTTACAGATCACCTAATAGACTCTGTGCAAATATTCTTTTTAGCTTTTTTTACATTGTTGAAATTCTTTCCTACTGTTAGCATAAAAAGTATCTAGAAATGCGTTTGGCATCTTGATGATGTTTTTAATAAGTAATTCAGCTTAATACCCAATTTTAAATAATAGAGACAATTTAATTCAATTCTCACAAAGTTGTTTTTCACCGACTGAATTAATAATACCTTCATAATATTTTCAATTACGGTTTCGTGGGGGAACTTCAATTTTCTCTGAAAAAACTCAAATTATTTCTGCTACCGATATTCGAATTCATTCATATATATTTTTATAAAAAATAAAAAATTAATTAAATTTTAAAATTTATATCTTACATTAAGCATCTTTAACAATGGAAACATGTTGGTTGTAAATTAATTTTTCTAAGAAAAATAATTCGATTAGAAAATTAACTCAAAGTTAAAAATATTTTCGGAGAAAATGTTTTTTAACGTTCTCAGAAACAAATGAATAATCATTCTTCATCATCTTGAAGATGTGTTTTTCTTTTTTTATTTAATGCAAATTGGAAATAAAATCTTCTCATTCTTGGAAATAAAATCAGTCTATGTTATTTAAATTCAAAAGCATAATTAGGAGAAATTTTCAGTTTAGAATAACTAATAGTGTCAATAAATTGCATATACAGAGGAAATACATAGTATTTTTTTAAAATAACATCAAAAATGGAAGTCTATATATCCTTGCAAAAATATGATAAAGTAGAATAAAAAATAACTTCTAAAATACTAATTTTAATATATGGTATTTTAATTGTTACTTTAAAATAATGTTACTTTACTTATTTTAAACTGTTACTTTTTAAATATAAAAAAAAAGACTTTTAATCAATTTTGCATGTTTCATGCTTGTAATGATAAAAGTTTTAATCTGTATTTCACTTATTTCTTCATGTTCCAGATATCTGAAATTTTATTCAATTATTAATTTTTGATCATAATACAATAATTTATTAAATTTAGAAAAATAAATAACGAATAAATACGTAATTAATTATTTAGTAAAATCTAATTTCATACAAATAAATTTGAAAATAATTATTGGTAAAAGTCATAATTTTTGTCACTATAAATTGTAAAAGACAATGAAGACTAAAATGCTAGAAATAAAAAAAGAACATCATTTTATTTGTAAAATAAAAGGTACGCAGAATTCTTTTCAAAATTTAAGAAGTTAAAAAAATTAAAATATAATCCAATGAATTGAAAAAAAATTAGGATATTCATTTACAGTTAAAGACTTATTACAAACAAAATTGGGTTTTTTTGTTGTTAATTTTAATAAAATCGCAAAATTTGGGTTTTGTTTTTAAATCCATATTCTTGGTAGTAAATTAAAAATATTATAAAATATAAGAACTAAAAAATTTCCTTTTAGAATAAGAATATAATTGATGCAATATAATTTAGAAATATTTTAAATATATAGATTTAATGTAAATTAGAATATATGAGCGGATAGAATAGAGAGAAGTTTCATAGAAGGTTTCTTTATTATGAAATTTTATATGAAAAATTATTTCTTTATTTTGAAATTTTAGAATATAGTTGTAAATTTATAAAAAAATGTTTCTATAATTGTTTCCTAATACGTGGAAGACCAGCACGAAACAGATTAGGCTTCTAATTTTTAGATAGAATTTTTATAGAAAGTTTCTTTAATATGAAATTTTATGTGAAATTAAATTATTTTTATTACGAAATTTTAGAATACAAATGTATATTAATTGAGAATGTTTCCATGATTGTTTGCAAATACTTGGAATACCAGCAAGAGAGATTAGGTTTCTACTTTTTATAGAAGCCAAACTGAATACCGTATGAAATAAAGATTAAAAATTAGAAATTAATAAATATAAAAGGTTTTTTAAAAACGTTCATATTTGTATTTTTAAAACTTTCTCATTTGTAAAAAGAAAATTGTTTCTAAGAAATCTAGAGAAAAAAATTTATTTAACTTTTTTCATTAATATGTATATTAGGTACCTATATTCAATTACATTTTTTTATTTATGATTAATTTCGATTTATTTGTCATTTTTCTTAATAAATTCGTGAAATTCAAAAAAATAAATTTTGAATGGTTATATATTAAGGAATATTTTGTCTTCTCTATAAGATTCAACTTGAAAAAAATGTTTGAGATTCTATTTTAGGCAAATTATCACTGTAGAGAATTATTTTCTTTTTGCAAACTATCAATGAATAAATGATTGTACATTTTTTAAAGCAAACTTATCTTATGGTTTAAAATAAGGCTTGAAAAAAAAATCTGTAAAGCCGTTGAAAGATGTGACTGGTTATTGCACAAATTAAAAGTGGTACAAATACTTCAATGAAGAATGCTTAACTTTTGAAAATGCAACCCATAAGTGGTTGGCAGTAACTGTGCCTTTTGATGAATTTACAGAGAATACAGAGAAGAATCCAATCACAAATATCTCGAAACTAGCAGGAAAGCTTAGCCATTTCAATGATAATATCTGAAAGAACAAACTTCAACAGGCGTTTTCTTTCTTTCTTTCTTTCTTTTTCGTAAAATTGTGCGGGGAGGAGTGGTCTGAAAAAATATTTAGATATGAATCATGAATGTTTTTCATATGAATATTTTTCAAACATTCATATGAACTGGCCCTTTAAATAAAAAAAATCATGAATGCACTTAATTTATACCATTTTATTCGAAATAATCTGCTATATAACAGTATTCATTTTAAAGTTTATCTATCATTATTGATATTTTTGAGCTTACATTCTGTTTTATCATGGTGAAATTGGCGTTATATACCATTGTCAGCATGAGAGCAGATAAGAAAAGGTTCTAATAGTTAATTTTAAATAAATGAATAGGGGGTAGTTGTGTAAAATCGCTTTTTTTCAGTATAGACACCTATATAGAAAAACTTAAAAAGCAAAATTATTAAATATTAATACTAAGTAAGAGGAAAAAAAAGCAAAAAGCGCGAACTCAAACCGAGAAACCTAACCACAATACTGCAATGCCCACAATGCGAAGTGGAAGTCTAATATACTTATTCTAATAGTTAGTTATGAGAAATATTTTTGGGTGTAAAATCGCGTTATTTCAGAAAAGACACTATATAGATTAATTTTCAAAAAAAATCTTATCTAAATATAAAATATCATCCAAATCGTTAGAACCGTTTCCAAAATACATGAAATAAATTTATATATATGCAAAAATTGTTCGTTTAAAGTTATAAGATAATGTGCTAAGCATTTCGTAAGCAGCAAAAAAATTCCAACAGGGATTCTAGATAAGCGCTTTTTGAAATGACCCTGCAGTAAGCGAATAGTGAAATGTGATGAGGAGAAAGTATATCAGCAAATCCTAGATACTTAACAACAGTGGTCTGATGTCATACAAATTAGAGTTTGGAAGACAGACAACCAGTTCAAAACAAGAATGGCTTGAAAAAGGTGTATAGTGTCTCTATTTTGTAGGGTTTTTAGTTGGTCATTCAAAATTTTAGAAAAGGATTGATTTGCCTCCTCTCAAATTTGCTATGAACAGATGTACGAGATGTATGTTCTTTTAAAACTCTGTTCTGGTCAATCAGAAGACAGATGTCTTCCGTCAAAATATTGTAATGAATTTTCAAATGACTTTATATAAATTAAAGAAACTTGAAACAACTGAACTTTTACCGCATTTGTTATATATTTCAGATCTACGAATGACAGCAGTTTGAAGAATTAGTGCATAGATTTATTTCTGTCTAACTCAAACGAACGATACCAACAAGGGATTGCTCAAATTGTGAAAATGTGGCTAACAGCATTATGTACAGTACATTGGTTTTTGACATTTTATTGCTTTGTATTTATTCATCAAAAACATTGGATTACAAAAAGATTATTATTTTGATAAATTATAATATTTATTTGTCTATAATTTTCATTGTGATGTCTATCTATTTATAATTATAAACTTATTAAAAAATATCTAATTTTAGTGTAATAAGCAAATAAATGACATAAGAGACCTTTGAATGATAAACCCTATTACATTCCCTTGATGTCGATCTCAGTTTTCATTCAATGAAATAAAGTTCAAATATTATATTCGACCCTCCGACCATTACGAAAGACCATTACAGCAGCAGAAGCCATCTGCATATTGCATTCCGACACGAAATCACTCCCAATAACGACCAGCAATAAACAACGACATTCATTTTAATTACAAACAGTCTCTAATTCTTTTCTTTAAATGCGACTCTCACTGGGGTCTCCATCTCACAGGAAATAAATATATTTCAGAAGGAAAGTGAGCCTTGCCCTCCCCTTCCACGGCTTTGCTGAATCAATAAGATCCAAACCCGCTTCCTTCCCTCGTCCCCTTGACAGATAAATGGTCGAGACAAAAGGCCGAGCGGCGTTAACGAGGCTTTAATTAGGCTCGTATATTGCTTAATTACTAGACGCCTCCGATAAAGAGGGCATTAATCAATGTTTAATATGCAAAACCGCACTGCTTTTACTTCCCCCCTGCGTACTCACCCCCTTCCCTAAACGAACACCGAAGCCAACTTAATGAGTTTCCGCTTGCAGAAAAGAATAGAAAAAGATGTACCTCTTGACCTGATCGTTCATTATCCAATTTGCTTACTTGAACAAATTTCCAAACACATTTACCTCCTGATTGTGTACCAAAACGCATTAGCGTGGAAATTTTTACTCGTTTAGGAAATACGTGCGTGCAGGAATGTGTTTTAAGGTTGCTGTTAGAGGATGGGTGGAAAAAAAACAGTGCACACACATACCTACTGTTTATTTTGCCTCACAAACTTTTACTAAACAATTATCTGGAGGAATGCCAGGCGTTATTCTTCCGAAATAAAAATTCTTCTTCACAATTGCTGGAAATGAAAAGAACTCCATTTATTTGGTTTGGAAGTTTTACAGAAAAGTGTATTTATGGATTTTGTTTGCAGTTCGAATTTTTCTGATGTGATCGTCATTTCGAAAAAATGATGAAGACATTAAAGAGTTCTCTTCTGTTTAAATTGGGCACTTTACTTTTGCAGAAAAAAATAATATCAATTGATTAATTATCTGTAAGTTTCAGTTTCGCTCTTTTAAAATCTTTGGCAGAAGATTATTGTTAAAAGAGGAGAGTAAATAATAACGTTTAACGTTTGTTTGTTCTCCTTTGTTCAAATTCTATCCCAATCTAATTCCGAACAACTTAAATATCTCTTTTTTATTATAATTTCTAGCTCGTGTCATGTATGTTATATATAAATTATAAAAGTTATTTTCATTTTAATAATTATTTAATGAGTTCAGACGGTTAAATATTTAAATTTCAAATTGGTAAGTACCATTGGGAATGAAAATTTGTCATTATTAATGGATTTTTAGTGGAATTAAAAAAGTGGGGATTAACTGATAGGAGAAGCAAAGGCAAAATAAAGAATAACTTAGCTTATGTTCATATTACTTGTCGATATTGTTAGCGCTCCACATTGATAGACTCTAAAAATACAAAGAAATTATTGCCTTCATTTTTTTATTATAATAAACATGTTGTAATTTTTCAAGATCTTCAACGTGAAACCTCGTTGGCTAGCAGGGAATTTACTAGGTTATTCTTTGTTATATATGAGTGCCTTAAACAACACGATTTTTGTAGTCATTATTCTTTTTTACCTTAGTCTTGTTATTTTGTTAAAATCAGAATCTTGTATTTAACCTAATTTTTTTGTTTCCATTCGGCGAAACTTGTCCGTAGTAAGTTGCCAACCTCGACAACTTCCCTCAAGTTGTCAAGTTTTTAATATTTGCCATCTTGTGTTCATATGCATATATCACAAATTTTGCTTGATTTTCTTGATCAACCAACATGATCCAGAAACTGTAAACTCCACTGTAAGTTGCAAAGCCTTAAATGATATTTTAACAATCCAGTATTTGGGAGATATGCTAGTTCCAAAGGAAATAAATAAGGCCTGACAAGAACATTTAAAGCAACAAACAAAGATATTCAAGTTCTAGTAATGGAAATCATTAGGAGAATGAAATTTGTTTCTTCACATTCATGATATGAGCCAAACTTTCCTCAAAAAGTACAGTGAAGTTCCAGCGAAGTATATATTACCCCTTCATAAAAATGCTAGGACTTATTCGTAAGGTGGCAAGAAAGATTCTCTAGCTTAAGAAGGTAATTTGTGTTCAGTTTTTGATGATAAAAAAAACTATCCATTTTGAGTTACATTAATTTACTATGATTTAGAACTTTAAACGCAGTAATATGTTCATTAATATTATATAAAGAAAATATTTAATAATGTTTAATTAATTAATATATTGTCATATCTTCTAAGAATAAAAATAGATTCAGCAGGAAATATATCGGAACAGGAGGAACAGAATACTGGAAACTGAGGGTATTTTTATTACCTGTCAAAATTAGCAAGACAATTTTGATTTTTTTTAAATAAAAGTGTATTCAATGAAGTAAAATATAATAAATTATCGTTCTAATAATATATAAAAAGAAAAAGCTTTTATCTCAAAAACTACATTTATTAAAAAGTGGTCAACTTTTAATATCGTCATTTTGTTTCGGTCTCTCACATTGAAATAAATAGATATTAATGAGTATTTAGTAACATTTTTAGTTAATATTTAATTTAAAACTAATGGATATCAAAATGTATTTAATAAAATTGCAATTGTATAAATAGTATTCACATTTTTTTAATTCTCTTTTCATTAGTTGAAACTTCAAAAAAATGCATGAAAAGTTCAGAAAAATATTCGAAGATTTTACATGCGAATTTCGCCTATTTAATAATAGACTAATTTATTCGCCTAATTTGGCATTAAGCTATCGAATTTATGAAAATTATGAAAATAGTACTTTTACTATTCATAATTATGAAAATAGTACTTTTACTACAATGTTTGCTATCTTTCCTCTGTACAGCCAAAACCGTACCACAAGAAGATGAAAAGTCCTCTTCCAGTAGCAGTCAATTTAAAACAATATAATTCATCCCGCAAGATCATGAAATTATTCAAATCTTTGAATGCATATATAAAATTCGTGGTTTAACATTTTATTACATGAGTTACGATTCTCTTCAATTAAGTTTTAAAAAATATATTAAATAATAAAGAAAATACTTTCTGTTTTCTTTAAGAAACATTTCTGATTCTAAAAAGGAATGTATTTCTCTAAAGAGTTTTGATTAAGTGTTTAGAGATTTTAAATAAATTTAACTACAAATACAAATATACTTTACTACAAATACTACAAATACAAATACTTTAATTACAAATATTTATTAAAAAAATTTATTAGTTATTAATAAATTTAAATAAAAATATTTATAAATAAATTTTATTGGATTTTAATATTCAGTTACATAAATTCGCATTTAAAATTTGTTATTATATTTAAAATTTATTTCTTTTATTTATTTTGAGAAATATAAATTTTCTATAATATAAGATTAATTTCTAAAAACACTTTGTGCAATGGATTTTTTTTTTTTTGTAAACTAACAAATAATATAAAAAGACACACTATTACGATGGGGGAAAGATTTTTCAGTTTTTTTCAAATGTATGAAAAGATTTATAAATAATCACTTGAAATGATTCAGAAATCTGAAAGAAAAATCTTTGATTTTGCATTTTAATTATTTATCTCCCTAGAAAATTCATTCTTAATAATGGAATTCATAATGCATTACTTTTCCCCAAAAATAATTCTTCATAATTAATGGAAATGAACATTAATTCTATTTATTTGATTTAGAATAAGAAGTGGAATACTTTTAGAAATTAGAAATACTTATAAAAACTTTTTTGTAATTTAATAACAATAGTATTTTTCTGGTTTGATCAACATTTCAAACATTCAGTGATGAAAATTTTAAATTCTATTCTATTTAAAATTGTTGCTTTATATTTGTATACAGTTAAAATCGAATAATTGCTTACAAGTTTAAATTTTATTCTTTAAAAGTGTATTTATGGAATGTGATTACAGCATCGTTTTTCAAGTTGGATTACATTTCATGAAAATAATAAGAATAATGGAAGCTCTTCCGATGTAAAATGGTACTTTTTAATTCATCAAAAAGTTAAATTGAATAATTTTTTGTGAGTTTCAAGCATAATGTTCAAAATGCTTTGTCAAAATAGAATATTTTTAAAAGAACAAAAGGAAAAATATCTTTTAAATCTGTTAAAAAATTGTGTTGAAAACTTATATTTCCATGCTATTCTTTGCAATTCAAATGTATTATTATATAAATGTATTATTGATACGATTTAAAATTAATTGATGCAATTGATTATTCTAAGACAGTAGAAACGTTAAATATTTTAATTATAATGGAATGAATAGATTAATAAAATGGTTGTTCAAAACACTTTTTAAATGATGATTTTTTTTATTCATTAACTTTATTTGAATATTATTTTAGTATCAAGTACTAGCAGTGCAAGTTTTTGTGTATCAGTAGACTTTTTATTTTAATTCTAATGAATTTTTTATAACACTTAACTTAATTTTTTAATATAATATTATGTAATTATTATTATTCTTTTAATTAACTAATAATTAACTTCTGAAAATTTTAAAGTAATCCATATATATATATATGGACGCGAGATTAATGGACATATTATTAGATTTTTGCAGAAATCAGATTATTTTGAATAACATCTTCAATGGTGTTTCGGTATAGAAAAGTATTCTTGGTTAACCCATTTCAAGTTCATCTATCTTTATATAGACTCAATTTCTTGCCAAAGATTATCTTTTCACTTTTCGTTATCTTTGATTAAATATAGTGTTATCTATTTTGCTACAAAATAGGGCTTAAATAAAGAGGTAATAAGAGAATTTGTAATCAGTATTTCTATTAAAAAATTTATAAAAATCATTTTGAAAAACGCATTCTTATTAAGGTACAAGAAAGTTATTTACTTTAGTCCTTAATTTTTTTATTCATTATTACACATATTGTGGAATCTTAAAATTATTTACCTCAAAATCGCAGCAGTTGGCCACAAGTACAGAGAGGAATTTTAATTAAATTCGTATCGATCAATTATTAATTAAATGCTTCGAAAATATTAATTAAGCTCTAGAAATAAAAAAAAATATATTTATTTCAAATTTTCAGCTCTATGGCGTAATAAGTATGTGTAATCATCAAAATGTAATTAAATAAGTTTATTTACTGATCATTAAGCTGTGAAAATATTAATATAATGTATTGTCATCAAGGAAACACAAGCCTGTATATTCAAACATCAAGTAGCAGGTGAAAAGACAACTACAAAATTCCATATTTACAAAAGCATAACAATGCAATTTTAATAAAACCATGAATAATCCGTAAATCCTTAATGTTGTCAAGCTTTGAATCAATAATTTTCAACAACACTATAATTCAATTTGATTCGTACACTATATTTCAACTTTTATCGAGATCTGATTAATGTGAGCTTAAATTTAAATAATGCTCAAGGCATGAATGAAAATATCAGACCTTGAACATCAATTCCCTTTCTTTGCCTGTTCTTTCACTTTTTTTTTGTTTATTCTTTAAAGATTTATCAAAAAATAAGTTTAAAAAAATATTTCGTCTAAAATATTATTATTTAAACATTATTAATGAAAGGTCTGATAGCTTAATTTCTTACTCGGTATTTATAAATTTCCCTAAAAATTTAATTTATTGTTGAAAACGAGTTGAATACCTGTTACACACAAAAAAATTGTACTTAATGTAACCACATAAAATAATTTTCTAAAATTAAATTAATTTCTAAACATTGTAAAAGAATTCTGAAAATAAAAAAGCGTTTATTTAACAAAAATTATACATAGTTGCTCAATAAAAAATTACAATGTGTCCATTCTCCGTTATAATTGCTGTTTTTAAATCCAAACGATCAAAAGGCCTTCCAGAAAGATTTTATTATAAATATTCTTTCTAATATATGAAATGAGGCTTTTTTTTTGTTTTAACTACATCCATTGAATTTCAGTATTCTATGAATGAACAAGATTAATATTAAATAATAATCAAAAATTACATAAAATAATAATTTTTTTACAATTTCCCCCATTTACCTATTCTATAAAATAATAGTTCAAACGAAAACGCATGAGTTACCATCACAAGAATGGCAATTTTACTTTATAAATATACCCTAAAGATAAAAAAAATAATATCGCCTACAACGTCAGAATTGAAGATTAGAATTAAATCTGCTAAGATATTTCTTGGACATTTATTTATAATTTTATAATCTCTACCGATAATAAACTAAGCCTTGTTTTATATAGTTTTATTTCTTTGGATGGGATTGAATTTTACGTTTAGATAGACATTCAGTATGATTTTTATAGTTCCTACTACCGATCGATAAAACCATCATCATGGTTTTCCGTACTACCTTATTTTAAACCTATATTAGAGACCTTAGAAAAAAAATCTCATTATATGATAATGAAGAAACGATGATGATATTTGAACTGGCATTTTAAATTTAAATATGTCTTTTTCCAAAAGCATTCTGGGGACTTTCAACCTCAGCAAAATTAATTTGCAAAGCGTTCAAAAAGTTCTGGAACATATTTTATCATATTGGCGAACAGAATAAATGTATAGTGAACCTGCTTATTTAATGCTTGAAATAATTTTACTCAATTATGCATTTTTACCATCATTCTTATAAAAATTTAAATATGGAACCTCTTTTTTTTTTAAGTTTTTTTCTATCTCCTTCAATGCTGAGCTTCTTCGAAATTTGAGACTCGTTGACTTTTAAACTGATTCTTCATTTAAGAAAACAGGTGTCGTCCTCGTTCTGATCGCGGATCAAAATTACGAGATTCGTCCCAAAGTAGGAAGTGCTGCTTCAATTTTTAGGTATATTAAATATGTTAATATAACTGAAAAGAATCTTCATTTCAGAATATGTCAAAAGAATAGTCTATATATGCATATCGCGGAATATGATGCTTTGGCAGATAATTTGATATCAGGGGGAATATATGAACTTAGCTAACTGCAATGGAGAATTCATGACTTGGCCTTCCACAAATTGGACACTGGAAAGTATTGAATGCAATGTGTGTTACTGTTCACATGCGCGGTACATATTTGCACTGGTTGCGCATATCATCTGGTCAATCATTCAAATTACACTCTTCGCTAGTTCTACGAAAATTAAGATATTTTATTTATATTTCAGAAATATTTAGAATATATTTTAAATCCATCCATTTTAGCACAATAGATGTCATTACATTCAGTAGAATCCTTGATTGAATACTTTATTTTCTTAAATTAATATTCTATACTCTAGGTCATCAGGTCCAAGACTGTCACAGAAAATAGAGTATAGAAAAAAACATTCAGAAATAAAAAATGAGCTATTTTTCCCATAAACTAATATTAAGTCTGTAATATTCATATTCATATTTTTCTCGTTAATCAAAATATATGGGTGAATTATAAACATAACATTAAACTTTTTTGAAACGTTTAAATACTCATTTTCGAGCCCTTTAGTTTCAAAAGAGGAAGGGCTAAATGATTTTTAATTGCAACATTTTTACGCTAAAAATTTTAGCTTTTCAAGTCTGTTTTCTGATTTCAGAAATATTATTTCTTATTAAGTGAAAGTATTTTATAAAATTCTGCAATTGGAAAAAAAATCTATTTAGAAAACTTCCATCCATTAACTGATTGATGTAAGTCTAAAATAAAACTACATGAATACATTTAACAAATTTGTTTTAAAATATATATGATTTCTGTTGCTATTTAATTATATTCGTCAATTCTTATTACATTCAAATATTAAGCAGAGCATTTTTAATTCACTAATACCTGCAAAATAAGGAATCTAAGTTAATAAAATAATGAAACCTCCTATATGCAAGCACTGTATTCTTCCATGATACAAAACCATCGATTTTGTAACATTTTCCGTAATATTTACAACTTTGAACCGGAATAAATAGTCGCTCCTCGCATATGTATTGCCGATTTCATGAAAGATATGCTTTGTTCCTTCCTCTCCCCTTTCCTTCCAAGTGGCAAGTCCCCCCCCCCTCTAAAATAACGGGACCATCCCCTTAAACTTCATCCACGCCGGCAGCGAATCTCCTTTAAATGTGAATTTATAGCTCTGGAAATGAGGAAATAACATTCATTCGCAGATGTACCGCTGCACCATGAACTCGGAATTCCCATTCGGAAACTGGCGGATAGGTGTGATCGGGGGTAATATGTAACTGCACTAAACGGCTTCAGAGGGGGGATGGGCAAGGTAAATAACCATGGGGGAAGGGCAACAGTGACGTTTATGCGTGCCTATTATTTGGGATCGGGAGAAAATCGTTGAGGCGGCACAAATCTGTGAGAGGAAAGGATGTCTCTTTCGCTTTTATTTCGACTAGATCGTCTGGATATTAGTTTGGAGGTAAACACTTAGATTCGGATACAAAGTTCCCCATGCAAACCTTTTTTGATGGTGAATTTTAAAAATGGTAATTGGTGATGCTAGTGGAAATGGAGGGGGGAAAATGTGCCCTATAATAGCTAAGGAGTAATCCTATGGGGGAATAAAATAAACTTTTATACAAAGCTATAATTATAGAGCACCCGTACTACGGAAAAACGTTTTAAAAGAACAATTTTGTGTTTCGGTTTGGTTTGTTTGTGATCTATTGGCTGGAAAGCCATTTCTTTTACCATTTTGGGCAATTAAATCTAAATTTGTTCATTTTATACTGATTGGAAACTGTAAAGGCAATAAACTGTAAAAATACTTACGAATTTAATGCTAATAGTTCAAATGCTATTTATTATAAAATAATGATATAACTATCAATCCAAGGAGAAAAATTCCACCAATTTAGAAAAATAGAAATAGATGAAAGCGTCAGATTCTACCTATCAATGTAGTTAGTGTGGCTGAAACTGTTTGAAAGTATTGTAGACGTTCAGAATTAAAAAGGGCATTTTATTAGAATGTAAATTATAAAAATTGAATGATCAGCATGGGTAAGTAGAAGGGCGCTCTCCATGTAGCAAATGTCGCTTAAATCTATTGTTTCCGATAAACGAGTGTGTTCCAGCAGTATTACTTTCTTTTACTTTTACTTTTTTTTTCAAAGAAGAACGATCTTCGACAGCAAATTTTATTGTATATAATTTATTTTGTTTTTTCGTTACATTTATCAGTCTTAAATACAAAATTTCTTTAATATATTTTTAAAATTTAGATGTTTTATCTTTGACATTTTGTTTTTGAATAAAAACCCCGGTAGTACAAGAGGATTCACTATGTTATTCGGTGCGATTTATATTTCTTCTAAAATATTTTCTAATAATGGCTTGAATGTTGCATATTTTAAGGCAAGATGACTTTCATTTTAAGAAATGTATTCGTATTTTCCGTAAAATTTAACATAGAAACATATATCTGCTATTACTCATAAATATTTTGCTTATGAAAACTAAGAAATATTTCAAAATAAATATGAAGCTATAAAAAAGGAAATTTCTTGTTTGTTTGTTTGTTTTAAATCAGAATAAAAAAAAATCAAAGGATGGGATCTAATCCTGACGTTCGTCTTTAAAAAATAAATCAAATGTTCATTTTAAATCGCTTCATTCATTTTGATAAATTTCTAATATCTTCGTGGTCACTGTTATTTATTCAGGA
>JAPMOR010056219.1:85668-100129 GCA_026543865.1 Argiope aurantia | reverse complement strand
TGCTGCATTGTTTTAGTAAATAAATCCATGCGTTGTTAATTTTAAACTCCTTCTGAAACCAAATAAAGCGAGCATTTTGAACGAGAACCAGAAGAGACTAATAAAGATAGGCAACAGGTGTGATGTTTGGAAGCTTTCCAAAAATGATAAATATCTCCAAAGGTGAATTATATTGCAAGATTGATCTACAGTACTGAAATTTATGAAGAATTATTCATATAGTGACCCTCATTTTAAAAATTCTGAGAATTAACAGTTTTAATTTAAACACAAAGAAAACATTTAATGATTAAAATTTGTCTTATATTTTATCAATTCAAGTGTGTTTAAATCTTTTATGCTTCCTAATCTTTGTATGAGTTGTTTGAAAAATATAACATAGTTAAATGAGTGAAAGAGTAACTATCCTTAAAAAATTATTGAAGATGGCCACTCAAAATTTATCATATAAACATTTTTCTGGCATCATTGTATTTGCACAGAGTAATCATACAATTAATTCGATTAGGTTTTTGCAACATTGATTGTAACAATACAAAATACAGTTGAAAAAAATTAGAAAATAGTTTCTATAGACTTTTTTCAAATTAGGGTTTATAGCAAATTCCAGATTATAATAAAAAACAAAATGTTATACCCCCAAAAAAATAAATCTTCACATTAATCACTACAATATTAATTAATTATAAGTACTGTAGTGGGGAAATTAAGATAACTACAGATAATTTTTGTAATTAAAATAAATAGGGAATATTTTGAGAAAGCTTTGAGTGCTAAAACAGGGTGTATACAATTCTGATATAACTTTTTTGCTTGTGTCTTAAGATTAACTTCATAAAACATCCATTCAGAAAAAATGAAATTTAATTTATATCCATTGGAGTAACGCCATTTCAGCTTTATTTAGTGACGAATCTGTTAACCATGATTAGGTTATAACCTCTCACAAAACCATCAAACCAGAGGGTAGAAGTTCGATTCCGATTATTTTACCTAAAACAATTCCTGACCTTTACAAAAGTGGAATCTGTATCTCAAATGGTGTTGAAGTGGCTTGATTTTTTTTTATCAAGCCATTTCAATCCCACAGTGATATGGCAATAATGTGATTAGTTAGAGTGATTACTATGTGATTAATTAAGAGAACAATATGGTTTCATAACTTAAAAATAAATATAAATGTGTGTAAAAAAACATTTTCGATGGAACTTTTCTTACTACACAATATTTAGTACAGATAATTATCATTCATTTAAATATAACTATAAAAAACGTTAATTTTACATTTAAATTCGATGAAAAAGCCTTACAACATTGATTTCTTGATTAAAAAATTGTAACGCTTTTCTTTTTCGTTTGTTTGGCCCAATTTATGCTTGCCCCTAGAAGTCAACAAGGAATAAAAAACAAGTCAATATTTCTTTTCAAGAACTGAAGTAATTTTAAAAGTCACTTATATATTTTACAAATTTTATTATAGTTTTCATAATTAACTATTATTTATTATTAATCAATTATTGAAAACTAGTCATCTTTGGGAATTAGTAAACAATTACTGTTCATCATAATCAACCCAATCTTTTTAATGATATCGTTTATTTAATTTTTACTTCGATTCAAACGACAAGAAATAAGTTTAATTATAAACTCATCTCTCAGAAATTAAGAAAACCGTTAAAATAATTAACCTTTCATCATTAAAAATTGATTACAGAAAGGATGAACCCAACATCATAAGCAACTTTATTAATTGATTTTTGTCAAATTTTCATTTTCAATATCAATTAAATTAGTCAAAGATTAAAACCTTCAATTATAACCCCACCCTCCGATCATTTCCTATACAAGTGTAGAAGTAAAATTAAAATAATTTAAAGGAAGAACCAAATTCGATTTTCATTAATTCGAGTTAGTACTTGAACAAACTAAATCTGAGTAAAAAAATTAAATAAAGATTTACTTGTCTCATTAAAGAGCAATTTGCGACTTTCAGAACAATCCAGTAACTCCCCGTTTGGTATTTTTTTTCTACCCAACGACAAAAAAATGAAAAATTATATCGTTAATTAAGAAAGTGAGTGCCAGAAAATTTCTCTTAGAATAATTCCCCAATCATTCGCTAATAGCTCCCATGTTGGAACTCGAAGTTAAAGAAAAATAAATGTTTTGAATGAAAAATGTTTTTAGTTGTCTGGTCCAACAATTATTCCTTAAGGTATAATTAGTTAATACTATACCAAGTGTGTAATTTTTGTATTTTAAGGATTTAGTAGTAAAAGTAAGTTTAATGAGGATATATTTCAATCAATTGATTATTTTTACAAAATCATTTTTTTTTCATGTTTTAAAAGCGTTTGGTTTATGTTTGTTAGAGTTTTATGGTACAAAAGTTATTTTGGATATTCTTAATCAAAGTGAAAGTTTAGAAATACAAAAATCCAAGAGTTTTTATTTAAAATTGGAAATAAAAATATTATAGCTTTGCTAAAGAACTAAACTACAAAGTAACACAACAAGAAAAAAAAATAACTTAATTTGCATTTAATAAAGCTTTACCCAAACACGATTGTTTCTAATAGGCATACATCAAAAATTTGAATTACTAAACGTTAGCTTTAAAGCTCTTCGACGTCTTTCCATTGCTCATTTTGTGTTTAGTTTCGTCATAAAATGAAAAGAATCAAAGCATTTGTTTTGGACCTTATGCCTTTGAACTCGTCAGTAATTCTTATAACAGATTACATATAAAAACTTCAAATGAAATTTCATTTACTTTATTTGAATTGCGTTTGAACTATCATGTTCATAAGTACCCTGGTAGCAAACAACAAACATCTTACCTTTCATGTAATTAATCTAAAATTGACCTATAATTTTGGTACGAGTATCATATATTTAAATTCAACCCTCTACCTTGTAACGTTTTTGAGTTTGCTTGATTATTTGGACGCGGGAAAATAGAATGACAATTTTCTCTCACACAAATTTCGTTAGAAATGAAAAAAACCTTATAGTTTTAGAATTAAAAAAACGTATATTAAACTTTATCAGTTTAGGTGTTGAACAATTTGTTTGGTTTATCATGTACGTAAGCAATCAGACATGGACTTGTATTCGCTATTCAAAGAAATATATTCTTCAATTTCCTGAATTTTAAAAACGAACAAATATTTGTCGAGATGCTAATGCAAAATTTTTCGATTTTTTTTTATGCTTCTTAAACAAGAAGGCAAAACCAATATGCCTATACTTTGAGGAAAAGTAAAAATGTTGGCATATAGTTAGAATTACATGAATGATATTTTCATAGAATACTAAACATCTTAAACGATAACAGTCAAAATGTTGTGCAAGCATTGAAATATTATTTATTTGCATTAGACAAAATTAAATGGGAACTTTTGGGATCAGCAAATTTCATCAAAGCCTTTAATAAAGATTTTTGGAAAAATGTATTAAATAGATGCATAGATTGACACAGTTCTTTTCATTTTATTAATAGTTGCTTTTTAACAAGCAAAAAAAATTTAATGTTAAGAATCGTTTTAATACTTAAAGTGTTAAATAAAAAAAATCATTAAATTTACATAAACATATTCTTAAGTATGAAGAATTTTCAAGTGTTAAAAAAGAAATACATAGTGATTCAAAAGTTAGGAGAAGGATTAAAAATCATTACTATGAAAAATAGTAAGGTGCATTTTTGCATAGAATAATTTGCTGAGTAAAATATCGACTTACAAATGCTCAATGTCTCCTGCTACGTTCAGTAACTGAACTATCAAAAACTGTAGATTGTTCTAATAGTTTTAATGACAATTTCTAATATAATAAAGCATTACATCAGAAATATAACGTATTACTTTGAAAAAGACTGATTCTTCATCTGGGTTCTTCAATGAAAGGCGGTGATTCGAATATTTTCACACCCTTACACTGTTCATTGTTTTATTTATTGGAACTCATAGTTACAACTTAGCAGAATTATTTGTTAGTCTAAATTATAAATTATTTAACGTTGAATTTTGTTTCCACAAGCAAAAGCAATTCGCTTTCATTTCCAACTTTTTTGGGCAAGCAGTATACATTTATTTTTTTTATTCGTTTAGCCATTATAGATTTTTAAAATTTCTCTGTCTTTCTTACTCACGTCGTGAAATGGAAAGAAATTAAACTAAAAATCCTATAAGCCCCAAATACATATAAAACTTTGTTTGAAAATTATTCAGGAACCAAAATATTAAGTAGCATTATGAAATGAGAGAGATGAAGTAGGAAAAGCCGGAACAAATTGATGAGTTAGGCAGGATAGTTAAGTTTATGTTCATATTACTCAAACTTTAATGCCTTGTGATTATTTCTAGTATTCTTCACAGTTACTAAAATTCCGCACAGTGAAGTCACTACCACAATTTCATTGATTGTTAGATGATGTTCGTATATTTTATCTGAAGAGTTACAATTTTCATGCTTTCAAAGTATGATCTCATTAACTAGCAAGAAAGATAATTGGTTATTTTTTGCTATACAACTACTTAGAACAATACATTCTTCATAATCACTACTTATTTATATCCAATTCTTTTTGCATTTAATAAAGAAATTATTTTTTAACATATTTAGTTGGCTTACGATGTCCGATATAAATTGACGATCTAGTCATCTTACTCTATATATTGTTGCTGTCTTTATTGTTTCCGATTTGATATTTATATAAATTTTTTACTCTGTTTGTTTGGTTTTCATAATTAACATGATATTTATTTAGCATTTATGATGATAAACCTTCTCTGTAGTTTTAAAAATTCCTCTAATTCTCTTCTATGAGTCAATATTAAAATCAGAGGGTATGCATTTAAGCTGACCCTTTTCCTAAATAAATAACCTTATTTATTTTTATTGAAAACAGGGCTTTCTTAAATACAATTCTGCCAATAAATACTTCATTTAGAAGAACAAATTTGAAACATTCATTGTTCAGGCCCTGCTTGAAAGGATTTTTGACACAATAACTCGATTTTTTTTCTATTAGAATAATCTTTACAGGAATTTTACTCAAACAATTTAATTAAAATAATTTTAAAAGTTTAAAAAGAATATATGGAAATATATTAATTAATATTAATATTAATGGTAAGACTTTATTTTATTTCATTACCAGGATTTTTCGCTGCTATAATAAATATATAGAGAAAAGAATAATAAACTTAATATCCCTTGGCCAATTAAGAGAGCAAAAAATGTAAGGAAATAAAACTTTTTATTGCCAATTAAAGACATGCCTTGAACTATACGCAAATTTAACTTCTACCCATTTTGAAACATTTGTCATAATAATGTAATAGCACATTCGTTTCATAGCAATTTCCTCTTAAAACAACTTACCATAAAGAAATTCTTAAGATGGCAAAAGAATATGAAAATCAGAAGGGGCAAGATGTGGGCTGATATCAAATTCCTTGTCAAATTTATAATTACTCATTCATTGTATCAGAGAACGATACTGACTATGAGTTTAACCAAATTTTAGTAGTTTGTTTCACAGCAATTTCATCATAAAACCACTTACCATAAAGGAAAGTCTTAATATTGCAGAAAAATAAGAAAATTAAAAGGAAAAAAGTATATACTGCAGGAGGGATAAGGGAATATTTCTCTGTTAGATCTGCAATTGCCATCGACAAAAGGGAAAGTGGTAGACGTGTCGGTTTTCTCAAATATTATTCCAATTCACTGCAGAAAAGCATTCATTGCTATATTCTCTAACAAAGATATTTCTAACTTGAGACTATGCTATTGTGTATGAACTGTCTTACGCAATTACAATGGAGCTGCGTCGTAAATTGACAACGGATCTTATTTTTGTATAACATAAAACTATTATATTATATAATCACAACAGTACAATCATTAAATTCATCATTACATTACTTAATCTAAAACTCTTACTCAAATGAAGGATTTTTAAAATTCAAAATAACAAAATGATTTTATATGATCGATATAAAATAAAATAATTCTTGGAAATATCTTTTCAAAGAAACATTTGCCTTGGCACAAAAGCATGAATCTAAGAAGGTACAATAGTAGTAGACAGTACTTGTAAAATAAATGTTAACATATGTTATTAACAAACATTTTAATATTCATCTTAATAAAAAAAATCACTACCATTTATTGATATTAAGAGTTTTCCTATAAATAATTTTTGTTCGTTTATACTGAAATGCTTGTTGATAAACACTTAAGAATGATAAATTAAAAAGCAACATCTTCTGTTATTTTAGTATCCTCTATTTAAACTTCAATCAATCAGTTACTGAGTTGCAGAAGTTTTGGGAGGGATTTGCCGTCTCGTGTACCGTCATCATCGTCTGACTAAGATTCGATATCACTTTCCCGTCCCAAAGTAGCATTCCCGTTGTTAGACTTTAATATAATCGAACTAAACTAACCTTGTGTGTTTTTAATCAGAAAATTTAACAATACGTAAAAGAAGTATAGCAAAATAAAGAAATACATAATAGTTATATTGTAGGTATCAAAAATTTATTAATCAGAAAGTGATGCTATTTGAAGAATTTATTTAAAAGAAATGAAGTCAGAATTAAACCTATAGATTTATTTTTGATTGCAAATTTTATGCTACCTGAATATTAGACCACACGGATAAAAAAAAGAAAGAAATTAATGAAATGCTATTTTCTACTTTTTGTATATTGAACTATTACAGTTGCATATTTATTTTCATTTTTATAAATTAATTTCGTGTTCAAAGCAAATTGTTGAATAAAAATTTACGCTGTTCTCGAGCTTTAGATTTTTTTTTCATTGTATTTCATGTCTAAGGTTCTCTTTCGTGCCTTGTAAAAGGAATTCTTTTCCATCAGGGTGAAAAATAAGTACTTTTTAATCCTTGGATTACGTAACGAACAAAAGCAACTTCCTTGTGTGATATGATTCTAAAATAATCAGCTTTAGAAAAAGCCATCTAAGTGCTGAAGACCTATGAAGTGATAATCTGAATGCAGTTCGTCAAAAAAGGAAGAAGGATGTTGTCCTTTTCATTTTTTCATGTAATCACAAAGGGTATACTCACAACAATATTCACCACTCAAATAAGAATCTAATTTCTGAGAAAGAAAAATTATTATTTAAGATTTAAAATATTTTTAAATCAAAAAAATAATGTAAATCGTAATCTCTTCTTTTTACCAACATGCCATTTTTTTAAAAAAATTACCTCCATTTTTTTTTTAATTTCTATGTATTTTATAACACTGAAAATTTAAAAAAAGACTTAGAAATGTTTTTAGAAAAAAACGTCTTTCAAATTATTGTTAATTATGTTTCGAAAGTTTTTAAAAATGAGAATACTCATGTGATTTAATATCATGTAACCATGAATTATTTTTTCTTCGTAATTAAACAGAAATGCCTAATGATATATTATTATTTATGAAGCCCTATTTTTCAAATTTTTTTTCTATTTATTTGTTAATTTTTATATTATTGATTCCTTTTATTCTATCGGCACAAGAAACAGCAAACATTTGTCAAATTTTTTTTCAGGTTTAATGTAATTTTTTTATTTTCAAGTTACTTTATATTTTGAACCGTAGAAGAGTCATGAAACCATGATCTTAGTGTTGAACAAAAGATTATAAAGGATGTCCTTATATTAAAGCAAGATTTTAATTGCCACCATTCGTGCAGTAAAGTGCTATCAGGCCTATTAAAAAACAGCTGATAGTTTAGTGTTAATAAAAATAGAACGGTACACGATAGAACAACTTGTTAACGTAAAATTTGAATTTAATAAAAAACACAGTTTATTTTTCTTTAAATTTTTATATTTTTATTAAATCGTAAAGTACACAGAATAGGGTTAAATATGGAATAAAACATAGAGCAAATGTCCACCACGGCTTGGCTGTCACATGTACACTCCCCTGCCAAACTTTACCGTGTCCATTTTGTATGAATGTAACTGAATTTCGTGGATGCAACGTTGCATTTCCTCCTTCAATGCACGAGTGCTTGTAGGCTTCTTGGTATAGACCTTCGACTTCAAATAATTCCATAAAAAGAAATCCAGTGGTGTTAAATCACACGATCTAGGGGACCAATTCTCAAATTTTTGAACTGTAGCCACCAATCTTTCATTATTTTTGAAATACGGTTCAGCAATGAAAAGACGTTGTTCTATCGGGTAAAGCTCCATTTTTACTAACCCTAAACTATCAGCTGCCAAATGGTTTTTTAATAGGATTGCCAACAATTTACTGCACGAATAATGGCAAATTCAATTCTTGCATTAATTTTGAAACACCCTTTAGAATAATTCGGTTTACCTTGGATTTAAATCTCCACTTAACGTGATATAGAAATCTGGTAATGTCCTGTCTATTCACGTAGCAATATCCTTTTAATAGATTCAAACAGGGTGTTAAATTTATGGAAAATTTTTAAATTATACCATTATAATTTTTTTAATTAACTTCTCCAAAAAACAATCTTCGATACACGTTTGAGTAATTTTTTCAATGTAATTTAAATGAATTTTCTAAAATGTTTTTCATCATATAAATCATAAATAATTAAATATTGGATACTTCGAAATGAACAATCATTAACAAGCAACATGAGAAAACAAGCAATAAGTAATTCGAGTAATAACCTATTGTATTAGTTTTCCCAAGCAGCAATTTTCTTGCAATATTAAAAAAAGTTTTTTTTTTTAAATGGATCATTATAGCATTCAAACAATGATTGAAAAAATTCATTGCAAATCTCTTATTGAACCCTTTTTGTTTGTTTTATAAGCCGTATTAATTTAATACCATAATACTAAAACCAGTGAAGTGAAATAATGATAGTAAAGCGGCAATTATCTATTCTTTATTTAATTCTTTATTACTATATTAATCACATATGACTTCCATAAAAATAAACAGAAGCATATTATTTTCAGTAAACATAAGACAAATGCACAAATTCCACACAAAAAATAATAACTGATTCTAATAAATTTCTCAATCATATCCCTTTGTAACTCTCATTGGAGAAAAATTGTATTTGTTTGTCAGAACTATATTAATTTATCAGTCGGTTGATTTAATTGGTTTTATTTTTATTGTAATTGTTTCCTCAGTTCTATAAATTGTGTTTATGTTTAATCAAAGAGGAAACAATGAAAATATTATTAATATAAATCCTAATTAATAAAGGATTCACTGTTTTATCTGTGTATGATAAGACTGAAAATATTAACAGCTCAATCATTAATTTAAATTTATAACTGTGTGCAATGTGAATATTGATCGTTAATTATATTCAAACAACCATGCTGTTATATATATTTAGCATTTCCGTTCATAAAAAGATCATAAAGATGCCCATAGAAAGTTGATGTGATAATAAACAAATATAAAAATATCATTGAAGTTCCTGTATTGGAGGTGTTTTTTTTTTTTTTTTTGTATTTTTTCCCTTTAAGTTTGCTGTTCAGCTGTCGCTAGAGATTTCTTTAAGTTCGAAATATATTAAGACAAGGCAATTGTACTTTTTAATGTAAATTAACGAATATTAAACATTAATATTTCTATTTAAAATAATCTTTCCAAGATATTACTAACTTCTATTCGGAATACAATGCCAATACTTTTAAATTCTTTTAATGTCGAACAAGGAGCTAAATATTACATTATACATACGAATCATTCTAATCATTGTTCAACAGCTTATTTTCTTAAGGATTAATTCTTGTAATTATTAGTTACAAGTTGGAAATCTGTAATAGAATTAAGAACGTTTTTAAGGTTATTAATAACATTATTTTCCTTGTAAGCATTACTTCCTGTTGGAAAACGCTTTAAATGGTGCAGATAAATGTCAGTTATTTTTTTTATCTGTCAATAAACGCAATGCTGAAAAAATTCCGAATTATAATTTTTCGCAAAATCTTCCAATTATATTAGAAATATTTAAAGAAACATATTTAGCGCAAAAAATACTCTTCTACGATCGAAACTGATAGTATATAATGAAACATAATTTCATTATTTTAGACCAATCAATCAACACTTCGAAGAAATAGAATCTTTTGATTGGGTAGTTTTCCATGAGGCTACGGTTCCAAAATTATAAAATCTATAAAATAATAATATTCAATATTTTATAACCCAGTTAGTTCTAATCCTAAGTGAGTGAAATTTTCTTTTGTTTAATATGTTAGCATGCTAAAATTATTTTATTAAATACGATTAAAACTATGGACAAACTGTTTTAAAATTTAGATTTCATACATTTCAGTAATGTATTGATTGGCTAAAAAATTTAAATATAATTCTTAACATTGCGTTAAATATTTTTCACCTTTATCCTATAGGCATAGAAACTATGCAGAAACTATATGTGCAGAAAAATAAATAATTGGCCATGATTGGAGTGGCAAACATGTAATATTAAATTCCAACTTTTAAAAAGGTTGCTCAATCAGGTGTGTATATAGGATTGTGATCCATATTTTCACTATTTGCTTTTAAATAATTTACAAATGATAAATTTTATTTATGATTTATTTATAATTTATTAATGAAATTATTTATATTGATATTTGAATAGAATTAATTTAATAATTATATTCAAATTATTAAATAATTTATGAATGATAAATTTAATTTATGATTTATTTATAATTTATTAATGAAATTAATTATATTTTATTTTAATACAATTAATTTCATAATTATATGCAAATTATAAAGCAATTTATGAAAGATAAATTTAATTCCTGATTTATTTATAATTTATTAAAAAAATTAATTATATTTTATTTCAAAAACTTATTAAATGAGGAAATATTAACAAAGTAATTTGCAATCTATAACTCATTAATTTAAATTTGATTTGAATTATTTTTAATTGTCCTTCCTTTCTCATAAATTAAAACATTAATTAATTGCTGCTGAAAATAAACGAATAATAATTATCTAAATAATAAAAAAAGAACGGTGATAAAGATTTTTTTTTGTTATCCTCACTATTTGAAGTTACTGTAGTTAGCAAAATATAAATCTTTAATTTGGTTTATTTTATTTGGTTAAATATAAATCTTCCATTTGTTTTTTATTCATTCAGCTTTGACAATATAAAAATAGATTTTAAAAGGAAATTTATGTTTTTTTCCAACAAATATTGATAATTTTATAATTAAAAATTAATGAGAAACTAAGTGATATTCAATCTTTTGTTTTCCAATAGTTTTTCTTTAAAAAATGGCTAAATTATTTATTACTTTAAATCAAATTTCTGACTTTTAAATAACCCTTTAAATATCTGTGAATTAATCTATATTTTGAAACTTTTTTATCTTTTTGCTTATAAATATGCATTTTTTGATAAATCTCTGAGTCATTTTTTTATTAAATTTATGTCATCGAATAATTCCTTGAAATATTTTTGTAGGACTTTCATTTGATCTTTATCTCTTATTATAGAATGGGATTTTTTTTTCAAATAATAAATAAAGCTGTTCGAAGCAATTAATATGTCATTATTCCAAAGTCAAGATTTTTACTAATTGCTATGTCCATATGCATTTTACATCAAGTAAAATTTAATCCGATGTAACCATATTTAATTATTAGAAGTTATTTTTAAAATTTGAACATTATTAATAATTTATAGATTTGTAAAAAATTATCATTATGGCATTAAAGCCTTTCAACTATGTGTTTATAAATTTTTTTATAAATAAACAAGGACAAATTGAAGTCTGTTATTGTCTGTTGAAAACATTTTTTTTTCTTGTGACTGTAATTTCTCATTAACTTCGCAGCGAATTTTAATTAATTTAAAAAATATTTTTGTTTTCTTAAATTCTTAATTTCAATACTTAGAAAAATTCCTATATTATAAAATGAAAAAAATTGCTAGTAATAATGGTTTTTAATGAATTTAAAAGTTATTTAGTTCTATCATTTAATTCGAAATAAGAAACAAGATGGCGCTATTTGTCCGCCCAGAGAGAAATATGTTTTCCGAATCTAATGGGATATTCACTCTTCTTGTAATTGAGCCAAGGATGACACTTGTGATCTAATCAAATGTATACGATATTTTATTTGTAAAAATGACAGACTGTATGACATTTTGATTAATGCTGCAACTTAAAGGATGCTTTTATGCTGAATTAAAACAAATTGTTTTCAAAGTGCTTCCAAGTACATTTTATACATAAATAAATCGGTTCGGCAGGTAGGAGAGTATTGTTGTAAAGTATCTTTTGAAAATATTTAAGCAAATTAATAGTTAATTTGCTTAGGAAATTAAAGAAAAAAAGTAGTTGAGAGAAATTTTTGAAAAATAACTTATTTAAAATAAATTTTATGAATTCTTTTTAAAAGTTATAGTTTAATTTCATTTAATTATATAAGAGCAAAAAATTAACATTTTATACTGTAATGTATAAAAAAAATTCATTATTATTGCATAAAAAATTTCATATTATTGCATAAGAAATTTCATATTATTGCATTATTACATTTTTTCACTATTATTACATAATAAATCATTTCAGCATCTTAAGGTATCATTTTTACTCATAATAATATTTCATTTCTACTATATAAAAAAATTTCCCTTTATTATCATACAACTATCATAAACTAAGTTTCTTATCTTTTATCTGCTTGTAATGTCTTGAAGATTCTTTAAAAAAGTAAATGTTCGAATATCTGAAATTCAAGGATATTTTCAAACCTAGTTTCTTTAATTGTTTTTAAATTGAAACATCCTTGAACTGGATATATCGCTAAGTCTTGATGTCTCTAAGCCTCAATATAATAAGAGAACAAATAATATGCATTATATTTAACTTTCAAATTATTGTCAGATTTAAATTTCAAAATAATGCAGTAATATAAAAAACATAATTATACTTTTATTCGTTTTATAAATGGATAATTATATTAATTGAAAAAGTAGAAATGCATAGAATTTTGGCTAAATCGTAAATGAAAGGACCAGAATGAAATGTGAATTGTTTAAAATCTCATAAGAAAACTGGATATGATAATAATGAAACAACAATTTTTAAGCTAGAAGCAATAATAAAGATTTATTTCGATCATTTAAAGTTTTTTAAATAATATACAATTAATAAATAAGCAATAATAAGCAAAATGATAATAATTCAATTTAAAAATGAAATTTTTAAAAATTATACCTTTTCTAAATAAGAAAGTAAATTTAGTGAATACACCATGCACAGAACAATTGTGTCCGAAAATTTTTGTAAGTATCAATTAGTTAATCAAGATAAATTAGAATTATGGTCAATATTTTAGCATTATGCTCATAGGAAATAAAAAAGACCAAAAAATTTGAATTAAAATATTAACCGATTTAATTCATTCAGAAACGAAAATGAAATATAAAAGAAGAATTTATTATTATTATTATTATCTTTAAAGGATATCACATAGCATACAAAAACATTGGAGTCGAATTTGAAGAAAAAAATTATGTGTTAAGAATTAATTTTCATATTTTGAAGTAAAATTTTTGGAGATACTAAAGTATCATTTTTTTTAAATATTTTTATAAAATATGAAGCCTATAACGATTATTAATCGATTATTACAATTAATGTATTATAATGAAAAAAATTATGCTGCTACTATGAATTAATAGAGAGAATTATTTTTAATGAATGAATTTATGACTTCAACCATAAGATATGTACCAATTAGGACGGGTCATCTACTTAGAAGGTAAAATAAAATTGTGTATCATTGTATTTAAACACATAATAAAAACTATCAAGTATGGAAATATACTTTTAAAAACAATGTATAGATTGTTGCTTTTAAATTTTTATAAATCATTCAAATTTAATAGTCGGATTTACTATTTTCTTAGATAATAAATAAAAAGCTTTAGACATATTTTTTTAAAAAATTAATTCAGTTTAAATTATTGACCACATATTTATTAAATGTATATTCAAATGATAGATACCAGACTGAAAATTGTACGTTTGGTCACTAAATTTGATTTGATTTTTTTTTCTCATTCTTAAAATTTTGTTCTGTTTGATAAACTTATATGAAACTATAAAAAATATTAAGCTCGAATCGACTAAAAAAACTGTTCCCTGTACAACAAAAGATTGTTTGAACAAAATGTTTAACTCCCTTCAGCAAATAGGTGTCAAATACACTATGAACCACAGGTACATTTGATTACTTTGCTTACAATTCAATACATTTGAACAGTGGTATGAGTTTTATGCTTCCATTTATAAATAGTATTATTCCTTTTTTTTTTTGAAACTCAAGTTACGGATTTGAAAAAGAAAAATTGCGAAATAGGCAATCCAAAATAAAGCGTATGAAGTGCCAGTTTCGTGTGTGTGTGTGTGTGTGTGTGTGTGTGTGTGTGTGTGTGTGTGTGT
>JAPMOR010056219.1:48281-75272 GCA_026543865.1 Argiope aurantia | reverse complement strand
TTTTTTCTCAAATAAATCAACAGATGGTTACAAGTTTTATGAAACAAAGAAACAATCTCTTTTGTGCAAAGCCTGGCCAACAGGACCATTCAAATTTTTATTTGTGATGAGGTGCATGGCAAAGCATAAGGGAAAATATCCCTTTATGCAAGAAACGATCTTTGCGAGTTCTGACTAAACAATGTATTTATTTATTTTATTTCACTTACATAAAACTGATGGCTGTAAAAAAACTAACCACTTAGGTCAGAAAACAACTTTAAAAATAAGAAAAAAACTATAAATTTAAAATCTAAAAGTAAATCGAAATCTAACTTGTTTTGAATAACATCGAATATATTTTGTAGTATTCTGATGCTGGTACTCTCAAGCACGAGAATGCTGCAAATTAATTATAAACAATCGGTTTATAATTTAATATTTTAATTCTTTCAAGAGCCAAGTTTTTCTAGGAAATATATAATTCATTATTTTTGGAATGAAAGTGATTTAAGCAAAATGCTACGTTAAGTGCATTACGTCAAATTAATTTGATTTGTTATTTAATAATTAATTCACAAAACTAGACTTTTTTAAATGATGTCAGGTACGAAAAAGAAGCGTCTATACTTTTGTTCATAGAAAAATTTGGTAGTAGCCTTCGCAAATCCACATAATTGCAGGCAAAAGTTGATGAATTTGTTGATAAGTATATTTTTTACGGTCCTTAAAAAGTTTTAAAAAAGAAAATATTTCTAAAAAATTATATTAATATGATTGTATAAACCGAGAATGATTGAATGAATTTGCAAAGGTCGTCATTATTTTTTATTTATGCTCACTATGTGTCAATTAGAAAATAATCTGAAAATGTGCATTTTAAGACTTGTTATAAATTAATTTGCATAAAAAGATACACTAGAAAAAAACGTGAAGAACAAAAATTAATAAAAAAAGACATTTCAATCATTCAATATTACACTTAAAATCTGTAAAAGGAAAAGAAAAATTCTTAAATGAACTAAATTTTCCGAGTATTATTTATTTTTAACCTCTGGTCAAAAAAAAAAAAACACCTTGCCCAAATTATGACGAGAAATCTCCCTTTTTTAATTCACAGAACTTCAGCTTAGATTGGATGACAAAATCGTATTGAATAAATAAAAATAATCAAACTTTATCATAAGCGCTTAATATTGATCGATGAGTGACCAAAAATGACTAGTTAAATATCCATTTCTTCTTTTACAACAAAAGATTTAAAGAAAGCTTTTAAATATCTACTAAAACTCGAATTGCTAACAGTGACTTACATTACGGTAAATTCCTTACATCTAATGTCATCAGAAGATGAATTTACAATAATAACTGGTCTAAAATTAAATTTCTGTAAATTTGCATCCTTTTTACAGAGTGTGAATTCTCGGCCTCTTTCTTTCAAGCGTGAGTGGCGAATTATGCAAATGGAGTGACGCGTGCCATTTGATCAGAGTTGCCTGAGGAAACAGCCGTAAATCAAAATAATTGATTTTTGATCTGCATTTTGCGTGACTCCCATTCCAACAGACCTGGAAATAAACCTCCGCGCCCTAGGCAATCACGTACTACAGCATTTCTAACACTTCGTTCCTGTAGTACTTCCTATGTGGAGTAACTTCTTTTCTGATGGTTGGGAAAAGAATGTTTTGTTCATACAAAAGCGTGAGAATAGGACGTACTTTAACTTTTATAGTTATGTATTTTTAGAGTTCCTACAAAGCTGGCTCTATTTGAAATTTAAAGAGTTTTCGGTAGGATTCGTGTGTGATATTGTAGGTTTTTCATATTTTTGAAGAGAAGTAATTATCCAAACTGAAAATCAGTAATTTGCCTTTTCACACGCGATTTTATATTGCAATCACTTATTTTTCAGATTAATGAATGAACAATATTATTTCTTAAATTTTTCGTATAATTCTTCAATAGAATATCATTTATCCGGTATATGCATTTATAAGGATTAATAAATAATCAAAAATTTGCATTTCAAACTTCTTGTTGTTGTTGCTAATCTCCATGGCCTGACTTAGCTAGGCCAAATCCAAAAATCCGTTGACAAGAAGAAAGTCAAAAATAAGGAAGGGAGAGGAATAAATTTCTCCCCAAAGAAGTCTTAAACAGTCTAGAATATGTTCAGTCGAGGGCCGATGTTGGCAGCATTTCGGGCAAAGAGGGTAAGATTTTTCACCCTGAGAAAAGAAAAGACATTTAAGGTAGCCACTGGCAAGGCGCTACAGGCAAGTGTTGGTTTTTCTATCACAAGGAAGAATTAAGGATTGGCCCGGCTTATTGGCCCTTTACCAATCATGAATAGGGGGTACCATCCAATTCTTCTTATTTAGGAATTTCGCCTCAGAGAAGAGTTCTAAGTATGTGAGTTCAGCAGAAGATGAAGTCTCTAGGCTGCTTCCTTTCTTTGCAAGCCTGTCTATTATTTCGTTACCAAGTAGATCCACATGAGATGGGATCCACTGGAAATGAATATCATGTTGGAAGGAAATCAGTTTCAACTTCTGAAGAATAGACAAACTTGCTTATTTCCAACATAGGTCCAATTGTTAAGGTGTTCCATTGAGCTGCGGTTATCAGTACGAATCCAAAGGTTCTTATAATTATTTTCATGTAAAATGGTATTAAATCCCTCATCAATTGCTAGAAGTTCGCTTCTAAAAACGAAACAGAAGTCTGAATTTCGTTGGTATGGAGAAAAAACTAGACTGAGGAATTAAATATAGATGCCACTACCTGCAAAATTGTCGATTTTGCTGCCATCAGTATACAATTTAATGTCACATTTAGGGATTTTAGTAATGACTTCCAAGGCCAATTGTCTAAGGTGTTCTGAAGCATTTTCCTTTTTATTAATGGGAACAGGAAGGTTGAAATGAAAGTGAATCTTGGTAAGTTCTTCAGTTGGAATCGTACAGAAGTGAAGAGAATGTGGCTCTACATTTTTAGGAATTACATTCTGAGACAAGACTTGACTAAAGGAACTATTTTTCTTGAGTCTTTGGAGATTAGTCCAATTATTTAGATATTTTGAGGTGTTTTTTTTGAATGCCAAAGTTGGAAAGTTTGTTGTAATATTTGATAAGGCTAACATGTCTTCTAACATGGAGAGGTTTCCCTCCCAAGTCCTACAGAATGCCACATCGTGGCGGAAGGGTGTCCCTGGGCGGAATGGGAGAAGTACGTGGGGAGCTTGCTTCTGGTAGGATCACCCAAGGCGTGAAGGCCATTCCACTATGACCAGTTAAAATCTGCAGGCGAAGGAGCTAAGACAGTCTTCTACCTCCTGGTGCTCCAGTCTTTTGACTCATAGAAGCTGCACTTCCCTCTCCATGAATCGGTTGACAAATTTCAAACTTAATTATGTTTATTACTTGATTAAACAAAGCGAAAACTGGTAGTAGGATTCAAAAGAAAATGTGGAGATCCAAGCTGAACATTAATAATGAAGAATTTCGTACCAACTCTAAATTTATGTAACCCAATTATATGCTGTATATTCTATATGCTGATTATTTTGAATATCTTCACTAAATGGATATACATCATAAAGTAATTACTTACAAAACTTTACATGCATTTAAAATAAAAATAAAACCTCTTAAATATTAATATACTTCTATGATTTTGAAACGGTTATGGAAATTGTATTTAATTGAAGTGCATCTTCAGGCACTAAGATTTCCGTAAGAAATATATACAATTTTCATTTTACAATTACAACTATCAACAGTTTACGTTTCACATTTATAAATAAGAAATTCATTTATTAAGTCAGGTACATTTTTGTGTTATTGCATTAATTTGCATCGGATCAGAAAAAGCGCAAGCAGGCATTCAATTCGTTGATAAATTTCATCAAAAATCGATATTTGTCTTCGATTTCGATGATAAAATTCGTGCGACTAATTTTATTTATGTAGCTCATTTTTTAAAATTTATTTTAATTATTTTTTACTCTCTTGCATATGAAGTATAAAAGACGTATTGTAATCTTCAAAACATTTTTTGACCACTCAACTCTTTGATTAATCTCCACATTTCAGACCTCCTGAGATTTGAAAAACACTTTTTTAACACTATGTCTGTTTGAGAACACAATAAAACGCTCTGAGCTGGACTAGTAAAATTTGATATATGGACTTACGGCCAAATACGTAGATTTTAATCAAATTATGAACAAATTCTTTGAAATGAAGTCTGTCTGGCTGCTCGATTACATGTAAATTCGATAACTCCAAAACGCAAAGTTCTAAATAAATAAAATCCTAGAAATTTGCAGCCATACCCAATGATCTGAATTTTATGTGGGTGGGAGGGGGATTTTAATGAAAGAGTTTGCAATAAAATTCTGGTGATACTTCTCCCGCTGATGTTTTTTAATCACTTTTTATTGACTGATAGATAATATAATTCCCAAAATGCTATTTTTTGGATTCAGTAAAAAAAAAAGTCTAAAACAATCGATCTCAAATTCATCAAAATCTCAAGGATAAACTTTCTCTTTATATATTTTTCGTATGCGAAAAAGAATAAAATGTGCAATCAATAAAATTTTCTGTTAAATAACAAAAACTCTAATACCGGGATTCAAATGTAATATCACTTGAATACACAAATTCATTATTAATGCTTAAAACTATATTATTTTCATGAATATAATTCCGGAATTGTATTTTTTGAATCTAAAAAAATCGATCTCAAATTCATCAAAATCTGAAGGAGAATCTAGTTGACAATTACAAAACTTTCTCTTATATATGCCATATACAAAGCAGTAAAAAAAAATATGAAATAAATAAAATTTAATGTTAAATAATAATAAATCTAATAATACCTGGAATCAAATGTAATTTATTATAAATGCTTAAAAATATCATACTTTCTTGAATATATCATGCAAAATCTATTTCACTCACATTTCGAAGACTTCACTGGAAATTCAAAATATGAATCCATCTCTTAGATAAAGAAACATTTCGAGCACAATATTGTTTACCTATCATCTCAGCATCTTCAGCAGGCTCTGGCTTAGACGATTTTTTAATATGAAAGTGTAAATAATTTTCTCCTAGATATGAGCTGAAATTTCAAAGATATGAAATTTAAGAAAAATAATAACACTTTAATAACACGCTCCTTTTTCCTTTCATCTGTGTTCGATTTTCGGAATAACAGCGAGGACAGACGGCATGCCATCTCCCTTATTCCGGAAGCAGCGACGTCAACATTCGAATAAAGAAAATGAATTTCGAAAGCCTTTGCAAGCTGAAGCTTGAGGTGGAGAAAGGAGAGGCTTTGAAGATTGGCGCCACAGAAAGGAAGAGGAAATAAAAAATGAACATGCATTTCTTCTTTTAGTATAAAAAAATCGAATATCTAACCGAATTTCAAAGCAAGTTTGTCACACATTTACGGTCACGTATTTTCGAGAATTCGCTGTTTCTAGACTCAAAATTATCTTTTAATAATCATATTAACGCTTTCACGTCAGTGACAACAACCTGATGTTATTGACAGTCCGGTGTTATTTTTTTTGGGACATCAACATGTTGCCATTGATATAGACATCACCAGATGTCACATATGGTATTTACATAAAAAGAGAAAACCCACGAATTTAATGTATAAATCTTGCAAAATTGTGTTACATTTTTGGGACTGTTTTGTGAAATATCATGAGAAAGAAACATTAATTAAAAGTAGAATTTCGTTAAAATTGAATTATTCTTAAGAGTAATTTAGTAAAAAACATAGCTAAACTCGAGGTACATTTTTTTTAAAATTTCCTTGATAAATCGTCTTTATTTAAGTGTATTGTCTCATAAAACGCAGCTAAGCTTGCTACGTTGACATGAATTGTGTGCTTCTATTTATATTTTAATGGGCAGCTTTGCAAAAAAACTTTTGGCAACAGAAAAAGTGATTCTAAGAACTCTGCGAATGTGAAAGTAAAGAGAGAGCTAAGGAAATTCGACACCTTATCTCGCCTTGCTGGAGTGAACTAATGGCCTTCGCTTCTCTCAATTTAATAATAAGAACAATTACGATGTATGCTCTTCTTTTTGGATGGTCCTCATTAGAATATTGGACATTTCTGAAAATAGAGAAATGATGCACTTGATTAAAGCTTTCTTGTATATATATAGACAGAGAGAAAAAAAAGCATACAGAATGACTTTAAAATTGAACCTGTCTGGGATGTTATCGAAAAAAAAACCCTCAGAAATATTCTCGGAAAACATATCCTTGATCTATGATGAACTATTTCAAAAGCCTTCATTTCTATCACTAAAATAATGACCTTCACTTCTCTGTATAATATAATAATAAGATCAATTATGACGTATGCTCTTCATTTTGGGCGTCCTCATTAGAGAACTCCAAGTTTTCGAAGTGATGCACGTAATTAATTTTTTCTTGTAAGCAAAGTAAAAAAAACATGTCTTAAAATTGAACCTATTTAGGATAATATCGAAAAAAGCCTCAAAAATGTTCTTGGGAAAACATACCCTAGATTCGCGACGAACTACTTCCCAGACCAGAATGTGATCCAGCTACTCCCAGTTTGATGGGGGGGATTGAAAATACGTTGGATAGCATAGAAAAACTTCTATTCCGTTAAAATTGAAAATTATTCCAATTGTTACGTTTTTTATAGATTAAATGTTTTCTAAATTTTATCGTTTAGTTTTTAGATGGCTACATACGTTTTTATATCCTAAACTTCTTCCGAAATTTTTTCCATATAATTCATTAGTACTCAATGGTATGGCAGGAACAGTGAGATCGCATTATATATCTTTTGCTGTCAAATAGATTTAACTTTAAATAATAATTGCATATCATGCAATTTAAGAGTGAATTTCGCTCATCATTAAAATGTTCAAATGAATACTTTTATTTCTGGAACCAAAAAATTAAATGATCATATTCCAAATTCAGATATGAAAGTAATTCCGTAATTGAAATAGCCGATTTTTGAAAATTATGTATGAAATAACGATTAATGTTACAGAAATTTATAAGTTAAAATCGGTGGAGTGTTTTCCATACTGTATTTTCTTTATTACTTTAACATGACGCGTATTTTATTTTATTATATTGTAAAAAAGAATATATTTTGTGTTTCAAATATATTCTTTCCTGTTTTCGACAAATTTGGTCCTAAGTTTGGTATAAATTTATACTTTGGGCGTAAAATCGACATACCAAATTACATTTATCAAACAAAGTGAATGTTTGAATATCGCATTTCTATACACAGGAATATACAAACCAATAGGTCAACAACTAGTCCATGGAATAAAATTAAAGTTCGCTAAGTACGTTCACCTTTATTGATAAAATAATATGCCTGATTTCATTCTTTTTGCTTATTATAGTTTTAAATTTTCATATTCAATTGCAAATAATTGTTCACGTGGACAAATAAGTTTCCGTTATTTGTAGACTTTGTAAAGAATTTTGAAAATATTTGAAATTATTCTTCTATTGGTGTATTAAAATGTAAAAAGTGGTTTTTATCAAGGCTTTTGAGGTCAAATCAAAAGTGTAAAACGCTAAAATGAATGGTCTAAATAAATCACATTTTTAGTACTATATTTTAAATTTATCGAATACTTCATTTAATGTTCTTCTTTTTTTACTTTTAAGTCTAATATGTTCAAAAATTGGTTATAAATAATAGCGTTAAAGCGTATAATCATTTTTTCAAAAATCAGTATCAAATTACATCTTTTCTATGAAATCAAATTTAATTTACCTTAATCGATTAACTGATTATTAAGTTCTGAAAGTATTTAAATACTGTAATGACGTCTTGAACATGCAGCTAGAAGAAATTTCAGATTTTACCACATCAGGAAGTGAGGTAAAACTTGGTAGCAGAATTTGAAATTTAAAGTAAGAAACTTAAACTGAAAGAAATCAAATTAAATCAAAGCATGTAATAAAAATGCATACATGTACTAATTTGATATATCGTTGTTGCTCTTTAAATATATTTAGAAGTGAACAATGCTATCCATACCAAAAAAAATCATTATATCAAAATAAAATTAACTTGTTTTAAAAAAATGTATAAAATAATCAATAAAGAATTGCGGCTTTTCATGAAATGTACATAAAATAATTATTTATTTTGATAAGTGATAAATTCTCTCTTCTTAAATTATGCATATTATTAACAAAACAGAATAATATGCTTTAAATAGTTTTAACATAATAATTATGTTTATAGATTATCATTCTAACTGACACATAATATATTATGAAAAATGCTTAAAACATTCTGCACGGTAGAATCTTTGATCTAAAATTATCAAATTTGCAAAATAGATATTTAGTTTTAAAAAATAACATATAGTGACAATCATTTACTAAAAAAATATTTCAAAATTTTTTTCAGAGTTGTCTCTGAAAATTTATCGATTGTTATCTTTTTCCTCAAAAACTTCGAAGGATGTTTTCACATAAATACCGTATTGAATTCAATTTAAATTGTAATAGCAATTTGCTTCTCACAGTAATAACTTTTTTCAGTAACTTTTTTTCAAAATTCTTAAAATGTTTTAAAATACTATTAAATGTATTTTACTGCAATAGATTTAGCCATTGAATTTAAACATACACCCCTTTCAATGATATTAAAAATATTTTTGTGCATTTATTATCTGAGCACATATAACAGACGAATAACGCCGAAAAAATTATCATATTGCTATGTTTCGAACTAGAGATTCGGTTTTTCTTTAAATTTTGAAGCGGCAAAATGAGTGGTTGAATTTCACATTTACAAACGTTTATTTGAATAAATAAAGTTAAATATTCGAAATCAATAATTTTAGTGGAATATAAGAAATAAATTCAGTGTAACAAATAATCATCACACAGATGTTTTTGTTCCGCCATTAATTGATTGTTTTCAAAATAATCATCATTTGTTATGATCTCAATTTTCTGATGATTAACGCAAGCCATTAGAAATAAATAACATAAAACTGCTTCTTATTTTCATACTAAACACAGAAAAATAACATGTGAACTTCTAAAAGAATAAAAATTCAGAATAACTTTACAAGAGATTTTACTAGAAGATTATTAATTCATTATTCTGTATACTAATAAAATGCTTATTATGCAATACTTGTTTTGTTTCCTGTAACATAAATATGTTGAAAAAGGAATTTTTGTTAAAAGAAGGAATTTCACATAAAGCTAAGCTTGATTTTCAGTTACAAATCAAAGCTGTTGTTATCAAAACTTTAAATGTTATTTGTTTTGTTTTTTAAAAAGATATTTAAGATTATCGAGTCTTTTTCTTCAGGGATTTTGAAATTCATAAAAACATCTAAATATATTTTTTTTCTTTATTTGGCATCTTCATATTTTTGTATTTAATTTGCAAATTTAATAACAGCACTTTTGGCAAAAGATTTATTGCCTTAAAATTCGTTTTATTAAATTAACTTGATCTAAATCTAAATATAAATACAAACACATTGTAAATGCAGCACAATACAATTTTAGAGCAGCATTTTTTATAAACATATTTTTGTTTCACTGATTTTTTTTATTTAATACATTTTTTAGAAAATTATATTTTAAGAGTTGCAGAAAGAAATCAATTTTTAAAAAGATTGCATTTTTCCACTCTTAATATCAATAAAACAGTAATAAATTTAATATCAGCATTTTATGATATAAGATTTGTTGCCTTAAAAATTAATTAATTAAATTTTATTTAATTAATTCGATCTAAAACTAAATACCAATCCAATGATAAAAATTTTATAGCAACATTTTTTTCATAAAAATATTTTGTTTTACTGGGTATTTTTTAATTTAATAAATTTATCGGAAAATTATATTTTTAAGAGTTGCAGAAAAAAGTCAGTTGTTAAAAATGTTGCACTTTTTTCTTAAATTAATTAGTTTATTTTTCCACACATAGTATGAATAAAACCGAAGCAATAGAAAATGCTCAGATTTTGATGTTTTATATTTTTATTCAGTTTTTAGAGAAAAATTATTTTTATTTATAGAGAAAATTTTATTTATCTACTGTCTATATTCGCAGGTAAATTGAGAAATAAAGGGGACAAACATGGCGGCCTACATCAAAGTACCTACTATAAAATTGTACACCTTTCCACAGATCGTGTCCCGTGATATATAAATAAAAAATATTTCTACCACACAAAAACTGTTTTCTAAGATTTGTCCTTTCCAAAAATATTGACAAAAGACCATTTTTCAATTTCGGAAAAGGTGAAAAGAATGACTATTGGATAGAATTCCTTTTGACTCGGGGAAAACGTTCTTCGTGTTATTTTTTTTTTGACAGATTTTCGGATTCATACCGCAAATAATACTAAGATACAATAATTCTTGTCAGATTTTAAGAATATTTGTATAGTAAATAACACGAAACTGCAATATTTTTTAAAGATCAATTGAATATTTCCAACATTCCATTATATATATATATATATATATATATATTGCTATAATTCAAAATTTATAAAATCAGTGTTCTCTGATTTTACAAAGTGTACGTCTAAGCAAAAATAGATTTTAAAAAATTAAAATAAAACTAATGGAAAAAACTATGTAATTTTACTAAGATGAAGAGAAATGACGACTTAAATACCTTTATCACATGATTGCAAATTTTAAAAATTAGAAAATTCCTCAAAATTTCAACTTTTTTGTTAAATGATTTGTTAATGTTTGTTGATTAGGAATTTAACTGGTTTTAGGAGAATCAATATTAATTGATATTTTATGGTGTAGTTTCATAAAGAGACATCAATACTCAAACATTTCAAATACTCAAGCTTTCAACCCAAATACATATTCCGATTACTCATCCATTAAATCATCACTCTTACCAATTAACGCAGTGAAATATTAATAAAATAATAATTCTAAAATAAAATATATAACTTACCAATGATAATAAAATTTTTAGTTTAATAAATATTAAAATGTTAAATTGTCTTCCTTTGAACTTAAACTTTTATTTTCCACGGTTATTCAGAAATGTCGTGTTTCGTGGTTTTTTATAAGAGATCTGCAGCTCCAAGTGATTTACATAGGTATTGGAGGTTTGCCTTTATACTCATATTTCAGGATAATAATTAAAATAAATTAATGAAAACAAATTTCTAATCATTAATTAGTTAAAAATTCTGAGAACATGTAAATATATTATGCATATCCTACTTATTTAATATGTACACCCAAACACTTTGCATACTACATTTTTTCATCATTTACCATTTAAAGAATTAGATGTATATGTTACGTATGAAACAAACAGAAGGATTGTTTTTCATTCCAAATGCTTATTGATACGATAAATAATATTACCTTTTATCTATATGGAATTATTTAAATTCCATTTTTATATGACAATATCTTGAATTAAAAGTAATACAAAAAGAATTAAAATACAAAATCAAAAATAAGCCCTGTAAAAGAATCAAATTATTCGAATCATTTGATTCTTAAGTGAACCGAAGTTTTATTAATTATGCCTTTTCTTGCACAAAGAGATAATTGAGGGAAGGGAGCATGAGAGAGGTGATTACTAAAATAAACTAATCAACTAATCAAGTAGTACAACATGAAATAAAAATTGAGAAGTTTTATGATTGTAGATTGAATCCCAAACACTACAGTAATTCCTTTACTTACTTCAAAAGAGGAATTTATAAGTTTCAGAAGAAAAAAAATTAAAAAATATATCCTTTTTTTCCTTTATTTATTATTATTATGGGTTATTTCTGCATTTTTACATTTAGCTCATAACTTCAAATATATCCCTTTATAATATAACGTAAGATTATTAATTGTGTCATGAAAACCCCATACTGTTTTTATACATTTCATGCCGAGTATGAAATGTATAAAATTCATATTTCATTTACAGTATATAATATTCTGATGTAAATGCTCGTTTTGATGATGGAAAGTGAATTTCGTTAACATACAGTGTTTGTTTCCTTTTTTTAAAAAAAGGAAATTGCGTTCTTGTATGCATTTCAGCCAGCTATGGATATTTCTACTAGCCGATGAGACAGATTGCTTCATTGCCGTGAATAATTCCATTATATAAAGATATGATTTCTTCATCCAATGTGTTCTGTTGCTTAGTAAGTAGAAAAAAATAAAATCAGAAAAACAAAACCTCAAAATGGTATGCTTTGTTACTCTTGGTGCACTTGTACTTAACTTTTAAGCACAAGAATTAATAAAGATGTTTTTTTTTTAAATTCCCCAAAAAATCAATGTTATGTTTATTCATTTTTTATTTTAAAAAATAATTCCTTGAAAAAAAATATTACCACAATGGGGAAACTTTAAAAAAGTCATTCATAATGATAAATGAAAACTGTAAATGGTTCAATGAAAAATAAATTCACAGTGAAAAAAAAATCATGCTTTTCTTGCTTAATTATTTATTTGTTTTATTCAGTACTTTTTTTTCTTTTCGTATTTTTTTTATGTTCAAAATTTTTTACTAATATAAATTTATTCGACGAAGCCCCATATACCCATATAAAAATTCACTTATCTTTCTTTCTGTGCTTTGAAGTTACTATGTTCACATACACATGAATAAATAAGTGATATACAGTTTTTATGTTTAAAGCATGACTTTAATTTTACTCATCTAGTTTATTACGAAATTTAGTTATTAAGATCAAATTATCGTGAATACAAAAATCAGCAATAAATCTTTTAAAGTATTTAATTTAAGAAATTCAAAGATCTACAAAGCAATTTGTCGAATTTCATCCGCGAAAACAAGTTCAGGGAGTTTTTCAGTTAATTGCACATGAATTAATAGTCAGATTTACGTTTGAAAAGTTTTATTTAAAATTTTAGTGGAAATTTTTTCCTAAGATGGAATGAAATAATTATATTTCCGCCGTTTATTTTCTTTTGTTTATGAATTATTATATTTACTCAGACAGATGAGCATGCTTCGAAAAACGTATTTCGTGGAGAAAGAGAGGAATTCGTCAAAATATCGAAATTATTTTCGACGATAACAGCACATTTTCTTTGTACATTTTGTATGCGAAAAAAAAAACGAAAAATTGTTTACTGACAAAAGGAAATTCCCTTTGTGTTTAATAAATCACTTCTCTTTTATGCTGTAAGAAACCGTTATTTATTGCGCTTATTGAAGTAACACTAAAAACATCCTGAGGGATGAACAATTTTCGTTAATTAAAAGAAAAATGATGGAACTACGTCCTAAAAAACCGCATCCACCTCCTTTTACGTTCCATCAGTAATAAATAAAAAAAGAAGAATGGAAGGAAAAGCTAGAAAACCGCGGTTATTATCACTGGATAGATACAAGAACTAAATAAAATCATTGCCCGACCCCTTCGTGTTTGAGATCATGTTCTTTGCCGTCGAACAAAGAAATGAACAATAAAAAGAAATCAAGAGGAGTGAGAGCAGAGGAAAAAAAGAAATGGAGTGGATCGATAGATTCGTTTATTTTTTTGTTTATTCTATCGAGTCAACCTTTTGATGACGGAGTCTTGGGTAACAAATTCTTCTGGCCTTCCCTAAACAGGCTGTTCTCTCTTTAATGTTCGATATCTCTCGATAACAGAAGACAAGGGTGGAAAAAAATGGACGAGAACAACAATAAAAAAAATGGAGGACAACAACAACAACAAAAATATATCAAGAGTTCTTTGGCGTCATTTTTTCGTTTACTGCTGTCTTGCTTCATAAAAGGCGGGGTAGGATATTAAGAAGTGGAAAGATTATTTTCTTCAACCATGTTATGTTCTCAACTATATATTCTTTTTCTCTTGCTTCTTCTTCTTATCAAGATTTATTAAAGTGTAGAATATCTATGAATGAGTAAGTTCAAATAAGATTTGCTAAAGGTTTTAAGCGGGGAATGTACTTTATGCGCAAGATTTGCTCTTCTTTGGGATTCATCAAGAGTGTATTAAAGAAGTAAAATTTGATTTTTGAACTTTTAAATGAAAGTACCTGAAAACCGTTGCTGAAAATAATCGTATTACAACATGGTCTAATAATGGTGATTAAAATGGTCTATTAAATCGATTTTTTTTATTTTTTACTTTCTCGTATACGAAATACACAAAGAGAAAATATCGAATGCCAGATATTTAATAATCTCAAGATTTCTGAAATCTCTGAATCCCCAGCCTCGCCCTCCAAAGAAATTGAAAATCTGATTTTCTGCGAATATTATAGCTCGCCACAAAACACATTACACGAATAAAAGCTCGATATGTGAAATTTGTACTGAATTTCAATCAATTTAGGATATATTAGTTATACTTAGTCCGGTTTTGAAGTTAACTTTCAAACGTAATCAGATGATAGCTGTGCTAGAAATATATCCCCAAGCTGCCTCATTACATCAGCTAAAGAACTTGACACCATCATATTTAATGTACGCCACCTATACGCATGCAATTTCTCAGTGAAATTGGGTTTCGAACTTGAAACCTCCTACACTCAGAAGTCGAAAACCTTACCACCAGACCACCATAGCCATAATAAATCTTTCATTGTTTTCTTTGAATCAAACTCATCAAAGTTCTGTCTATCTGTTTACTTTTCCGTATCACCTTATTAGCATTAAAAGAGATAGATACATGAATTTTGGCATACGATTTTATTCTCAGAATAATAGGTATATATCAAATTCTGGACCAATCGTTCAAACTATTGATTGTCTCTCTTTCAATATGTACGAGAATGTAATAACTCAGAAACACAAAAAAGAATCTAAGTCACATGCAGTATACTGTCTCAACTCCAAAATTTATATTTGCATCAAATTTTGCATCCAATCGTTCAATGATTGAGATTTAAAATTCATACTTGATTATTTTTACTTTACCAGAATATTAATCAAATAGAGTGTAAATACGTAAGGAAGTCGAAAGGAGAATACTCCCACAAGTTTAAAATGTCCCTTATCTTGGTATGCTCAGTTAAAAGTCATTAATACTTTGTAGAGACATAAAAGTTGGCCAACTAACAAAATTAAGAGTGGCATAATGACAGTGATTAAATGACATAGAACGTGCTTCGATGTGTATTTTAGGTATAGAATCACCAGCATAAAATTTAATTTTTGTTTAAAAAGCAGTTAGTTATACAAAATATTTATTTTTATTGTTCAAACTTTAATCGCTTCAAAAACAGGAATTACTTCTGAAGACATTTATGTTACATTTTGAATTCTTTTTTTTATTCCTATTTAATGTATTATGATATCACGTGACTTCTTTTTTATATTCAATTTCATTTATTATTAATTACATTCGTTTGGAACAGTTAGCAATGTAATATATCTGTCTAAAATGTTTGGTATTATTTTATACAAATTTGGTGAAGTGTTCAATATTCAATTCCATTTCAAAATTTTCTTTTGATTGATTCAGTAGTTTCTACATAATTTAGCGTAGAAGTATTAAAATTGATTATTTAGCAGAAAAATAAAATATCACTACAATAAATAATTCACTTTAATCTGGTTAAAAAGAATTTTTAACACAGCAACCTAACATAAGATAATTTTGGCTTTATAATTCCATTTATTTCTACACCAGAAATTATTTCTAGATTTTAATAAAATTCTTATCGTTAAAATAATTTTCTTCGCGGTTGTCTTTGGATAAAGTAAATAATTTTTTTATTGTTTGTATGAGGTGAGAAATATGCATTACCAGTTTGATTTCATTTCTTAATACCTTAATTAAAATATTTAATAAATCGCTTAAATATATATTTAAAAATTTACCATAACCAAATATAAGATGAATATTTTGAATTTTGTTGTATTTAATTAAAATTATTTCATTATTTTAATAAATTTCTTCACATGTTTGTTCCATAAAGGTATTTATATTTTTCAAAAATTTACATAAGATGAGCATTCTACATGTTTTTCGATCAGAATTTAGATGCTACGCTTCAGGAAGGGATTATTTTTATCTTTATAATAAGAGATATTTTTGAATGAAAATTGAAATTAGACATTATATTTCATATTCCACATAGTTACTTCTTAAATCTCTATTTTTCAAGAATACTTTAGCTATGACATAACAATATTTCTATTTTAAATATTTATGATATTATAATATTAAAGTAAATTCCTAAAAACATGCTTTATTAATATTTCATATGAAAAGATTTATCTAAATGAGAAACTTTCTTATAAAATAAAATTATCCTTCAAACACTTAGAATGAATTTATTCGTTGTTTACAGACCAATGATTCCACATTGTTGCAAATAAAAATCCAGAACTTCAATGTTAGACATATGCATATCATTTATATTTTTGCCTTTTTATTCAGTAATTTTGAAAAATTAAATTATTAATCAATGAAATAATTTATTTATAATTACATTTATGACTTAAAAGCATTTGGATAAGAGAATTTAAAGTAAACAGTTATAATATTTCATTAATTTATTTTAATTAAATATTGATTTCTAAATAATTTTTTTAATTTTCATATATTTATTTATAAAGAATTTTGTGAAATGTGGCAGCAAATTTTTCAGAATGTATAGGGCAAATTTAATAAAGACGTATTAATTAAATTTATAAAATCATTACTGATATAGTAAAAAAAATTGCTTTATGATTGTCTTTAATTTGTTAATTAATTGTCAATAATTACACTGCTCCTTTGGGATAAAATGTTGCCAAAATAAAATTGGAGATAAATCAGAATGAAAAATCTTTTAAAATAGGGAAATATGCCAAAAAATGCTGTAAAAAGTATATGATCGCCATCAAAATTTTAATGGTAATATTCACTCTCAAAGGGCTTCATATTCACTATAAATGACTTAAAAACTATTAATGATTGTAGTTAAATCAAGCCATTGGATAAAAATATGATAAATAATAAAATCACGAATAAAAAATGTACAGTAACGGTTTCTTTCACTTAAATGTATATAATCGATGCAATAAATACGAAGTGAATTAATCTGACATTTCTCATTGGGATTATAAACACGCACCAATTGAAGCTTCAATGGAATGCTGCGGTCAGCAGGAAATTTGCTGATTATTGCGGAACTAACGAGTGGCGGTTCATTTTGCACCAGAATAAGGAAATAGCTTCTCCAAAGGGAAAGAGATTATTTTTGTAGTGTAATCAGCTATTCGATTGTTGAAATATCCACATAACAAGCATTTCAACTATATAAAGTCACATGACAAAAGATCCGACAATATCTACATTATTTTTATTGCTGACAGTTTTCGCTATTGATCTATGGTTTCTGTTGAATAATAATGAAGAAAGGGGCGACTCGTGTATAAGCATGACAGAATTGCAACACCAATTGTAAAGTAAATACTAATTATAAAAGATCTCTAATATTACCGATTACATTAATTTATTAATTAATGCCCCTGTTTTGGACAATGATTGTAAAATTTTGAATTTTGAAAATAAAGCTGCTCGGAAGGCTGGGATGGCTTCGCGTGCTGGGTGTAACTCTCCCCTGGCTGCCCTTCTACAACTTTTATACCCAACTCGGGTAAACAAAGGGAGAAGAAGGTACGTGGATATCAGTTTAGTTGTATTGACGTCAAATTTTGAAATAGTGTGACAGTTATTTTGGCACAATCCCAAATTTTGAACTTCTGTCAAATAACAAGGACAACAAGTGCCTCCAGAGACTTCAAACTTTCACATGCGTCTTTAGTAAGATATTTGACCCTCATCAGATTTAATCCGTGTTGGATCCCTATACATAGAGGAGATTACATAGAATACAGTGTCGAACCTAAAACCCTCTGTCGCCGAAAATGAAACTGGACAACGCATTCGTAGTGGCAATGATGAACATTTTCAATTCTCAGCACTCAAGGCATGAAAATTTTGAGATAGAAAGTATGAGAATTTCTAAAGTTCTCATGCTTTCTATACTGGTGCAGAAAGTCTCAATATAAATTTATAATACTGAGACGCCGCATATATTATAAAGAGTAAAGAAGATAATACTAAAAAACATTCGAAATAAAACATAGGGCATGTAAGCAATAATCACTGAACACAACATTTGCTTATGTTTCTGTATTGTCTTTCTTTCTATTCGCGGCAAGCTTTGAAGGACTAAAAAGATCTAAAATCTCACGCTACGGCCGCATTAAAATGGCTCATTACCTCTATCGGTTTGAAACTAACGCCTTATCTAATTCTTTCGCTCTTCGAATAACAGTTTATGCACCATAAACAGTGGTTTAAAAGTCATCGGGGTGTGATCCTTTACATAAGCTTTACTTTTACAGCCGCCCCTTTTTCCTCTTTCTGCTTTGTCGCATTTCAAAAATGATAATAACAGGGCAGCCGTGAAATATCTTCCCTCCGGTAGCTATTGTGGCTTTCTCCAGACTACTAATTCAAAAACTATCTCTCTGAATAATTACGGCATTAAAGAAAGTCTTGATAAAATTGATTTTATTTTATACAGTGCATTCACCAACCGAACAATTTCCAGGGAATACTTTTCTTTTTAACCCCACCCACGTTTATATATTTTTTGCTTTCTTCTGGCAAATTATCATTCATTTGTTTATTTGCATTAACAGCAAAAAGCAATGAACAGACGAAGAAATAATGATTAAAATTACAAATATTGGTATTTTGGAGGCACCAGGCCGCTTTGTTATTAACGAAATGGATTCGACCAATCGCAACTGAGTTAAGGATAAACAAAAGCGAGTCCAGTAATTAATGGCATCTTTTGTACTTTTTTAACCTGATGCATAAAATTTTCTCACGAGAGATCTTATATTCCGCCCTTAATCACCATAAGCGCATCTGTTTTCTATTTTGCCTTTGTTTGTCGCTGCCTTTTAAATGTGTTTAGGCTTTAAAAAAAAGGAAGATCTCATTTTACAGGGAATCAGTCTGAATCATACCGTATTCTTCGAATATTTTATTTTTGTTGTTTGTAGCAATCTTTATATGTGTGTGTGCGTGTGTGTGTAATATAAGGCTTTATGGCTGTATGTAATTACTATGTGACCTTCAAAGATAAATTTATGGTGGCAAAAGCATGTTTGTTTAGGTATAATTTCCTTTGGCGTGATTCAATTATTAAAAGTTAATTTTTTTTTATTTCTTTTTAAAGAGAAATAAGCAAGTTGTTTTCATAAACGATATTTTTTTAAATATTTAATAAATATTTTTTAAATTTTATTTGAAGTATTTCATATTTTTTAATATACTGAGAGAAATGTATAAAACTGTATAGCTTTGATAAATTTAAGAAAAATAATTTTCAGAACACTGTTTTATTAGTTGTCTGATGAAATATCTTTATTTTAATTATTTTCTACAGTTTCGTCATTCATTTTGGTAAATATTATAGAAAATTAATGTAAATTTTTTTTCTCAAATGTTCTACACGATGAAGACATTCTTCATGCAATCAAAATTTAGTTAAATAAGCTATTGACAGTAACGATGTAAAATGAAAATTATTGAAATAATTATTTGATTTATCGCAAACTTATTACAATTAAGTTTTGAAAATTTCAATATAGTCCATTGTTATTAAGAATCCACAAGTGTACAAAATTTCAAAACTAACACATCAAGAAGTGAATGAAAAACCAATTCCAAGATTCTTTTTTTATAAATTTGAATCAAAATGAGTTAAATAAAAAAATGTAAAAATAATGAGAAACAACGGGAAATAACGAGAAACAGAAAAACGAATGATTTAAGGGAATCACCTGAGATACAAAATCATTCACAGTTAAACATATAATGAAAATACAATATTTACAGTTTATTTGGAAACAGTCTATATATTCAGTATTTCGTAAACTTTTATTAATATTCAACATAATTGATTTTTTTAATTTATATAATAATGCTTTACATATATTTATTCAAAATTGCAGACCTTTTGTACTCTATTTTGTTTGTGTTTCTAGGGCTTCTGAAATATATGAAGTATTGAATTTTTATTATAATAGAAAAACAAACAAATGATATTTGTATATACAGTTTGTTGCTTTTGCTCAAAAAGATAATATACTATGATATTGTAATGTATAAAATTGTGTATTATTTATTGTGTTATTGTAATGTATAAAATTGTGTGTATTATTAATTGCAATTAATCAACTCTGCTTCGATGTATTCTCTATTCGCCAAAATATTGCATGGGAATACTTAATATTTATTGAAATTTGTTTTGCTCTACAAGAATTTTGTATGCATTTATAATTTTTTGTTAAATTTTCATTATAAGTCGCTTCATTATTTTATTATTCTTGTCAAATTTCATTGCATATTCATTGTTACTTTTGTTCCTGGTTGATTTGATGAATGGCTTCTTTTTTTATTTTATTAATCCTTTGTATTGGATTCTACATTTATTTTATAGCGATGTTTTGTTTCTGGACCCTCGAGATACCACAACCATTTTATTTAGAGATTATTTTGTCTGCCGTCTCTGTTTCATTTCTGTTGTCTGCAAATAACCTAAGGCCTTTGAAAGGCTGTGGTATGTGCCTTTGTAATTTCAATACAATAACCAATTTTGTAATGAAATGTCCAATTCTTTTAAAATGAAGTTTATGAATAGTACATATTTTACTTATTTGTTTATTTATTTACTTACTTAAATAATCTTCACTGATTTTTTTTGCCGTTAGAATTCTTATGAATACATTGCATCAACGCGTTTCAGCTCATCTAGGACGAAATGCATTAACGTGTCTAGCGAAAAAGGGGATTCTTATATTATGAAGTACTGTGAGTATATCACTGGAAATTTCAATTTTGTGTGTGTGTGTAAAACTTGGTTTTGCTAAATTTTTTCAATAGAGAAAACGCACTTTATATAATACATGGCTAATTCTGTATTCTTGACTAAATATTGCTATTAATAAAAAGAACAGCACTTTGTTCATCAAATATGACCACTACTGTTTTTGTTATCTCTATATGACAATCAGACATCCAATTTAATTAACCGGAAAGCCGCAAATTTTGACTATTCCTCCCAGACTGGAAAATGTTTTCCAGATTCGCCTCGAAAGTTACAAATATGTAAAGGCATATTATTAAAAATTCAAATAAGCATTGTTAATTTTTTTAAAATCTTGATGGAGAAAAATGAGTTCCAAATAACAAAAATTAATTGACGATTTTCCATTCACCAAACAATGTAGAAATTAATACACACTTTTAGGCTAAAATATTATTTTCATAATTTTAATATATTGTTTCGAATTTTAAAACATTAACTGAAAATTTTTCTTTGGAAGTAATTTAGATATTTTTTTAAATAATTCACAAAATACAATATGAATTTATAAAGTAGAATTTGTTAACTGTATCTTCAACATGTATATGTAAATATTTCCAAGTTTTGTGATGAATGATGATGATGAAATTCGAACTCTTAATAAAACAACTCAGCTGCAAGATGAATGCATTTAATATAAGAAAATAATTTAGATATTTTAAATACAACAGAAAATAGACTCAAACGAATTTTTCAATAAATTTATTTTAACAATAAAAAGTGCAAGAATGACGGACATTTTTGTAAACTCCATTTTCCATGAGGAACAAAATACATCGGAATCTGAAAAAGAAAATATTCGATTGTGTTTTTTTTAAATTTTAATATTTTAATACAGCAGCTTAGTAAATTTTCTTGACTTTTAATCAGTTTTTACTTATGATCAAAATACAAATATTAAAAATTGTATTTCAACATCCGAAATTACTCTATATTTCTTTGTAACATAGATTATGTAATAAAAATTAGTTCTTATGACGGCAACTAGTTATTCAAATTTACTTCTTTTTGGACTTTTTTGCATAGAAATTCAAATGCAGAATTATCAAATAAGTTGGATCTTATTAGCAATATCTTTTACTGTTGATAGGTCTTACTGTTAAAACAGAAGATTTGTATCATGCGAATATTATAAGGCCTCATTAGTAAAAACACAAACTTACTTGTGCAATGTGTAGCGAACAGTCAATCAGTTTTCCTACTTTGAAACTTTACCATAGGCTGTAAGTTTTTTTTAACTTAGAAGGCAATTTTAAAAACTTAAATAGCAAAAGTTTTCCAAATTATTTCTCAACCGAACAAAAAAAGATAATAAGAAAGAATCAGACCAATACAAAGAAGGAATCTACATAGTAATATTTCCAAAATAAACATGCATTCTGTACTTCTTAAGGAAAATTCCTTAAGGAGAAAATCAATACATATGTGAAAATTCTAGTAATTTGATTTAAAATTTGGTTCTAGCCACAAACCAAATTTTAAATAAAATCCCAAATTTTGAGTAGATAGTTATTCTTTAGTTTCAAGATTTTTCCTTAGCATTTATATGGTGAGGGGACAAAACTATGAAATTTTCTTTTATATAGTATATAACCTTGCCTAATGCGGAGTAAAGCCCTTTTTGGCATTCGGAATAATTTATAATGTCCTTGGAATGAAAAAATAAAGAACCTGCATAATTTCCTGGGTAATCTTGACCCAGATTTCCTGCAAACCAAAGCCCAAGTTCCTTGAATGCCGATGGAATTGGAAAGAGTACTTAAACTTTTTTCCCTGACACCGACCCCAAGGTTCGATAATATAAATATTTAATATTTGTGGAAATTATGGTATATCTAAAACTTCATCTTGTTCAGAAAACTAGATCTGCATCAAGTGAACCACGTTAACAGGAGCCTAATCATCTTAATAAATAGTTCCGTAATAAGGGTATGCATTTCGGACCATGGTATAGATCTGGTCATTCAAAATAGTCATATCGTCATTGACTGTAATGTGACCTTGAGAGTCATAGTGAATCCATCATAAAGGCATCATCTATCTATTTATTTCAAGGCTGAACCTGCCATATTTCAAGGATTTGACAATACAAACAGTCAAGATTGTAAGCTTGCGATAGGTGCACCAGAAGTAAATTATAAGAAATAGTGTAAAAGTCGACTCATCGGAATAGATTATTTCCAGTGCTTTATATTCTGGGTTTTATGACTTTGTGTGTGGGGGGGGGGGGTGCTTAAATGTTACTTGTGGAGTTCTCTTAGTACTCTCTTGTGCTGATAGAATTTGTGAGCAGATTATTTAGCTAAGCAGTCACTTTTACAAACACAAACATCTTATATTTCACAACAACTTTACAAACACAACTTACCGACATCAATACCCATCTCTCTATATCATTAAATATGCAATTATGTGATCACTAGTATTTTTCAAGTACCATTTTTTAAAATATCTTTCTACATAATTATAAACTTCAAATCTGTGCCCGATTCTACATTTAAAATTTTGCTACCTTATTGACAGAAGCCTTTACAAACACAATTCAAACAGTTTGGCATCATTACATCAGTTTTGACATAATCCATTCATAACTAATTATAACGCTATCTTAAAAGAAATTTCATTGTTTCAGCTTATAATTTGATTCTTCATTCCACCAGAATCGCAATGAGCAATTTTTGACATTTCTCTTCCATACTTAATTGAAATATCTGCATTATAATCAATTAAATCATTTTAATCTTCTGCTGAGTACTGATTTAAAGTTTAATTTACATTAAATGTTCTGCACCTATTTAATTTGAAATTCAATACGCATCCGTTAGAGGAATTTAAAAAAAGTATAAACTAAACTAAAATTTACTAAAACACGTAAGGTAACGAGCAGTTAGATATTAAACTGCAAATATTGTACATTTATTCTCAGGCTGTACCATCATACAAATTGATAGCATTGTGCTATTTTTACTCAATAAATTAATTCATTTTAATATTGAAAATTAAAAATGTATTTGTAAATTTTACATTAATTAAACATTTATTTTCTTCTCTTTTCGAGAGGCATTTAATAATTTCTGAATGATTATTATGAATTCCTTGGTTCAGTAAAATAAATGTTTTAGTTCGTTTTCCATTTAGATTTAAACAAAACCAACATATTTTCCTTTTTAAACTTTATACTTAATTTTATGGAATACCTATTTTACTAAAGAATTTTAATAAATAGTTGTTGTTTAATTTTACGAAAAAAATTACCAAGATATTCGAAAACTTTTTATTCAAAGACAAAATATTTAAAATAATTTTCATAAGATGACTTTTATGACAAATAAGTTTTATAAGCAAAATATTTAATATGTTTATGATTCTTTAAACTGACAATTTATTGCGACAAAAATAAAAACTCAGATTGCTTGAAAACATCAAATATCTTTAAAACCCCAAAACCATAGACTGTCATGAAAATTTTATGGATTTTTCCAGAAATAATTTCATTTCGGACACATCAAAAACACGAAAAATTTAAACATTATTTATCATTATAATAATAAAAATTAAAAAGATTAGACCTACCAGATTTCACCTATTCAGCTTAATCAGTCTCTACCATAAAATCCTACTCGAGCGCCTCCCAACGAAGCACTATTAATTTCTGATCTGCGAGGAAAAGGATAAATGAAAGGAAAATAACCAGGATAGTATATTGGCAAAAATCCATCAGAGCTTCTACGATAAAGTCCAACTTCAGCTCCACCTAAAGAGGCAGCATGTTCCTCGTCCGTTGCATCTAGTGGCAGAAATTGAGCCCAAGCAATGGCAAAAAAAGAAAGTAATACAATCTGAAATAATATCATATAAATATGAGATTTATAAATAATCAATACAAAACCCTTAAAATATTAATAAAATATCTATTTATTATTTTGACATAAGTAGGTAATAAATCCTCAATTCTGGCATGACATTTTTCGATGCAACGTTTTTTCATAAAACTTAACAAAAAAAATGTTCAAATGCTACATTCTTCCAAAATTAGTTATTATATTCAAAACTGACTGTTATGCGATAGACTGACATTAACTAGATTTTTCACAGTAAATATGCCTTTGTTACCAACTGCGACAGTCACTGGATTCCCCCGCAATAGTGAATCCAATAACTACAAGTGATAAATATTACAGTTATGCAATCTACATCCATTTATCAAGAATATTAAAAAATAATGAAAAAACTTTAATTAAAATAGTAAATATTTTGAACCAATGCTCTTATTCATTTAATATAGTTACACATAATAAAAAAATGCAAATGTTATGCATAAGAATATTATTAACTAATAATATGAGAATACTTTAAACATTTATTTGTTTATAGAATATGACATATGATAAATCGAATAGATAGGTTTGAATATCATTTTATTCAATGTTTGGCAGCGGAAAAATTATTAGATAAAAAATAAATATTCTTCTTAATTTTAATGATGATAATAAAGTTAAAATAAATATATAATATAAAGGCGAAAATTATAAATTTGCATTGTCTCTAAAAAATTAATGATCAATCAAAATTCATTATTTGGGCTACATACCAAGTTACTGTCAGTTAGTAATAAGAAAAATTGTCCTCCGGAATAAGATACAGTTCATAAATCTTTGATTATTCATACTAAATATACTTTCATACATAATACACTTTTATACATAATATATTTTATATTAAATATACTTTGACTTGATACAGCTTCAATCTTATGCCGATTGCTAAAACAAATTATCTCCAAATTCGTGCCTAAATATTTGTTCTTATTTCCAATGTTTTTTTAAAACTAAAATAATACAAAGTAACTGAAGTTCAAGTAATATCTGAAATAGGTCTCTGAGAATAAGAATTTTTCAGCATTCCATTCAACATAATTTCCTAATATAGTAATTATTGTTTTCGTAACAGAAATATACAAATTCCAATATTCATTTATTATAGGCTTTATATATTATGCTTTCTATTTAACTATTTTTTGATATTGCAATCAAATTTTTTATTTTTTTTTATTTAATAAAAATTTCCTAATACTGTGGTTTCTATATGCAATATATATTTATTTCCCATTTACTAACGTTTAACTCCACTGTTGATTTGTATTATATTAAAATCGATTAATAGTAATTAATTTTAATTAAAATAATAATCTTTTTGACCTTTAAAGCAAAAATCAATTTGCCATGCTTACCAGGAACTTCATATTAGTGTTGATTCGCTCGAACTACTGAAAAGTTAAATAAGTGGTAATTAAGCTGCTTATAAAAGCCATCAGCAATTTCCTCATGATTTTTGTTTGCCTATTCATCAGCAAATTTGGCTGATTCAGTAACTGTCGTTGACTGAAAAACAACCTATTTGGGTTCTTTGTTTGCTAACTCTGATATTTCAGGTATTATTTTTAAAGAAAATGCAGCAGTATCGAAAACAAAATTCCTTACATACTTTATAGATGCCTGTACATTGATCAATATAATTGTATGTTGATCAATAGAATTAATTTTACACTGTACAATTTTTATTTTTAACAAATAATTGTTTTTAAATTTAAGTACATTCTGTAATTTTCAATATGCGAAGTTCAAAGAGTTTAATAGAGTTCAAAACGCACAGCAGGAAAAACTGTTGACACATATTTATTCACTTCTATTATAGATATTAAAAATATATATATTTTTTAAATTTTGATTAAATTTTCATTAGTTAAAAATTTTATCCAAATTTAACGATTCAGTATCGTCATAGCTTATCATTGCTTTTTTTCACATGAATTTGAACTTTTAAAAATAGTTTTTTAGTAATATCAGGTTTTATTTCCAAGCATTTTTTTTTATTTTATAATTATTATTAAATAAAGATAATAATCTATAATAGAATGGCTAATAAAAAAGATTTTAACCATTCTTTGACTACTGAAACACTGAAGGGTCTATTTATTATTATAGTTGGCCTTCGCAGCATGAACTGTAGTTCAAAAAAAATAGTAATGATGATGATAGTGTGTGTGTGTGTGTGTGTGTGTGTGTGTGTGTGTGTGTGTGTGTG
>JAPMOR010056219.1:7373-39347 GCA_026543865.1 Argiope aurantia | reverse complement strand
TTTGCTTAAATTTGTCACATTATTCTCATTTTATTAGTTTTCAATGAATACCAGTATAGTGTGGCTTTTGCTAAAAATTAACAATTTCTAGAAAAAAATTCTTTATATTACACAGATATAATTTTATTATTTATCTCTTTTAGAATTTTTTTATATATATGTATTAATAATTTCAAAATAGAAAACTGCACTTCAAAGAAATTGAATATCACCAAAACGAAACTTTTTTGCGCGTTTTTGGATAATTAACAAAGCGTAAATGGAACTTATTGCAAACTTCTTGGCGTGAATTGCTTTCAGTACGAAGAAGCAAAATCGTTATTGGCTTTATAAATTAATTTCTGGATTACTTTATTGAGTGGCTTTAAATAATTTTCAAAATATTATTTATGTGTCAGATTTGCTTTATTGTTTTCGGATACTGTAAAATTTTAACTCTCTAGCTGGGAAATGTATTTATTTTTTAAATTTTACTTAAAATTCAGTTTTTGCTTATAGGTTTAAATACCTATATAGAAGCGTGGAAGAAATATACATGCAGATGACATCCAATACAAGCTTATTACCGTACCTTGTTTGCCATGCAAATACGCGATTCCTTTTTTACTTTACAAATTAATGGTGGAACTGAAACCTTTCTTTTTTTCATGCCTCCATGAGTAATTGTCCAAATATTATTTAATTGACATTTTTGTTATGACCTTTTCGGGTGTTGCGAACATTTAATTTTCTATTTGGTGAATTTTCTTTATCCTTACTGAAATCGAATTTTTGCAAATAGGTTCAAATATTATATACAAGTGTGAAAGAGTTTTACTTGCAAACGACATCGAATGCAATATCTTTGACCAAAGTACTCGCCCAACTATTGTTTACATATAATGTTGTGGTATTGTAATAAAATTAAACGTTGTAATTGCTGTGTAGCTAGCTGAAATAGAGGAATGCTTTAGAAAGTATGCAAAATAGCAATCTCTGAAAATCTCAAAAAGCGTAACGAAAATGTTGTAAATTCTCCACTTCATCTTATTACTTTGAATAAATAACCAAGATATTTAACTCCATACATTGTTCTGTTGTAAATACTCAAAATTTATTTTAATGAGGGTATTTTCCCTTTCATATTTTCAAATATTTACACAGTATGGTGCATTTTCGAGTAATCTTCGTCATAGAACAAAAAAAAATCAATAAATCTTGCAAACTTTTTTCTTGTTGCCAATTGAGTTCAATATTTGATATAAATTTACAATTTAATGGCACACTCACATGCCAGATTTTACTTATTTATTTTATTTCACTTTTTAGTTTTTCCACTGGTACTGATAGATTGCAGTACATTCCGTTGATAAGTTTGCCCAGATTTTGATAATTAATTAATTCTTATTAAATTTCAGTTAAAAGACCATATTTCATCCATATAGTTATTACCGTTTTAGAATTACAGTGGTTATTGCTAGACATAATTCCAAAACTATATTTCTTGGGTTCAAAGAATTTTGAAGCATTCGGATTCATCAAAATATTGACATTAAATTATTAGATGATTACAATATTTTCTATTTCCATATTTCGCACTCGAGGAAGTAAAGCAGTATACCCTTAACTCTTTCAAAAAAAATATTGATTATTGTAGCCATTGATTGTTGCCTCTTTCATACTACTGATTAATTTTATTACAATTGTACACTCTTCATATGGTTGATTGTTATAAACTGTACAATTTCCTCTTTTTCATATGGTTGATTGTTATAAACTGTACAATTTCCTCTTTTTCATACGATTGATTGTTATAAACTGTACACTTGCCACTTTCAAATGATTGAATGTTATAAACTGTACATAGTCCTCTTTCATACATACTAACGATACTAACGATACTAACGATTGTTATAAACTGAATACTTGCCTCTTTCATACTATTGATTATTATAATAATTTGATAAAAATATTTTGAAAAACAAATTAGTTTTAAATTTCAGTGTCTGCCATTTAGTGATAAGTGCATTGTACAAATTATCGGTGCTTCATTGCAGTGCATTGTTCCCGAACTGTAAATATTTCAAAGTAATATCTACATCTCCCCTCGCCTTATAATGGTACGAAGTGCATTCCCTGCTCAACTTTTTGAATAGCATTGCAGGTATTGGAGTTTTAAAAGACTACGATTACAAATCCCTCAGCGCTACGGCGCTTGATTTTTAAAATCCGTGCTCTATGGAAATGCCGGAATTCTCTAATAATTTAATCCATACTCGTCGTCCCTTTTGTAGAAATCCACGCATAAATTTCAATACATTTGCAAATAAAAATCTTGGGACTTCACTAAATGCTTGACGCGGATAACCGAAAGCTTGCGGAATGCAGGAAATGCGTTTTGAATAGTTCTGCTCTGCATTCTCTCGATACGATGATCAAGCTGTTTTACATTGGTTTGTTTCTCCTGCAGAGGTATGTGTGTGTGTGCGCGTAATTATTTGCTGTGAATGCGTCTCCGTTTTCTTGCGAAAGGGTGCGTTGTTGTTGGAAATTAAAATACAAAGAGTACGTGATTATATTTAGTTGGGACATGACAATGGGTTTTGTTAAAAATTAGCATGGTATTTGTGTATGAATAACTAGTGATATATTGCCAATGAATCGTTGATACTGTAGCTTTTGTTCTATCTATTAAATTAAAGTTGCAAAAGATACCATTTATGCCTATAGGGTTGTTATTACGGATAAATTAGAAAACCTGAAATTTCTATCTTGTCTCTATTTAGCTATTTTTTTAAATTTTATTTTTGATAATCAAATCGCCAAATTTCTTATAAAAATGCCGGATTAATTGATATTTCCATAGAGATGGGAAATAATTTTTATTTATATTTATTTTAAATTACCTATTTGTATCCATTTTTTATTATATCTATTTAATTATTATATTATTTTTAAATTACCTATTTTAAATATTAGATAAATTATTAGTAAAAAAATCATTTTTCTTCTTTAAAATACTTCTTTTTATAATTTTTGTTCAATTAAAATTTATCTCTTTCTCTCCTTTTTTGTGTGTGTGAATATAGATAGATAGATAGACAGACAGACAGATAGACAGATAGATAGATAGATAGATAGATAGATAGATAGATAAACAGATAGATAGATAGATTTTTAATAACATTACATCGTTTTTTATGGGTCCTTGGGCGACTTACTAAAAGCCAAAGCTGGCAAATGTCAAGATTTCAGGAAGGTAGCGATATTTTTTAAATATCTGCTAAATACTTTAATTATTGAGCAATTATACTTACTGCTTTTAAAGGTCGTCCATTTGAACTCATACAAATTGAAAATTAAAATATATACTTATACTTAATCAGTTCTTTAAACATACATCTTTTCCTCTATTGATCAAAATTTGTCACTTAAACCTGGCAAACTTACAGAAAAATGAAATTAAAATTCATAAAAAGTGCCTGCTTTTAGAAGTAGGAGAAGGAAAAACAGAGAAAACGAGACTTGTAATGCTCACTATAGAATTTGATCCGGTCTTAATTGTATCTAATATCAAAAATAATGCGGAATATATGAATAATTATAATTAACTTTATCAATTATAATTATATAATAATATAAATATAATGCCTTTAATTTTACAAATGGCAAAATTTCAACTCTTATTAATTCGTAACTGATATATCTATCGCTACATAAACAAAAGATTCTAATTTGGAAATCATATCCTACGTAGATATAACCACATCAAAATGACAAATAATAGACTAATTTCAAATTCTATTCTATATCGACTAGATTAATTCGGTATTTCATGATTTAAAATTGATTTCACATTCTTTACTACACAAAGTGCAACAATTCAGCGCAAGGTTAAATTAATTTCCTTAAATTCACCTCATGAAACGTCTCTACAAAATTCCGAATCAATGCTTCGCTTCATTCTATTTACTTTCAAACAATTCCCATTTCTGAGACTTGATCAATTCCTCTAATACATAAGACAAGTGCGAAAATTTTTCCAAACGCTTTCTCTTTTCCACGGGCGCGATCGTATATAATTTAAAGTGATATCTTCTGATTGAGCGACGGCCGTATAATTTGTTTCCAGAGACTATTAAGGTCAAAAGAAAGTTGTTCTCACTCCCACCCTTTCAACCAACCCTCTACGAAGAGAAATCACGCATCGAATAATGGAGTACTTCAACTCATTTATCTCACCACGTTTCAAAAACACGGCTCAAGAAGAAGAAGAAAAAAATGGCGCTGCAGTATAAAAGAAACGAATCGGTGGATAGGAGAAAAAAAATCTGATTTTTTTAAATTTTTTTTTTCTATATCCCCACAGGTTTTCGATAATTTGTGTTTAATGCCTTTTTCTTTCCACCCACCTCTGGAGTGATCGATTCTTATTTTAATTCCTCCCACCCTCTTTTTTTTATTTCTTATTTTTCGATCTTTTTCTTTTTTGAAAGAATGAATGCGTGCATGCGTTAGGGATCTAGCCATTTTTTTTACTCGCTACCAAGTTTTTGTCTTCAATGAGTATATCGACTTGCGAGGTTACTGGATTTATACTGGCGCTAAAGCACTCACTTAAGTACCGCCAATAAAAAAAGATATGAAGACACTTCTTGAATATTTTGGAGATGTATTCGTTTCTATCTTTTCCTAAACGGCATTTTACATTTATTATAATCCCGTGTATTTATGTTAAATATGGTCCTTGAAGCTTTTCAAATAAATGCTTATTATTAATAGCAGGCCAAAGCAATGAAGGAGAGCATTTATTAAAAACTAACCGCCTTTGGAACCCTTTTTCTTTAAAATTAAAACCTGCTGAAAATTTCTATTAAATCTTTTATTGGTAACTTGGTCTTAATAACACCTTCAGCATAGTATTCAGCTTAGTGGAATGAATGCTAACCATTAATAGCAGGCCAAAAGCTACGAAAGGGAACATTTATTACAAACCAGCCGCCTTTGGCGCCCAATTAGTTCTTTGAAATTAAAAATCGGTAAAAATTTCTTTTACATTTTTTGTAAGTAACTTGGTCGTAATAGCTTCTTCAACATAGTATTTTGAAATTTCAATGTTTGAGAGATTTGTAGTTCATGCTGTTTCAGAATTGTTGTCCTTTTTTTCTCTATTGTGCTGTATACAATCCTACATTTCTCTCATTTCACTTAAAATTTGAACTTTCAACTGGGTTGAATTTCAAATGGAAATGATTAAATTCAATAATTTTCACCATAAAACGGAACATGCTTATAAAAATAGAAAGATAGAAAGTAGAATCATTGAACATTTGTGCGTACTACAAATAAAAGTTACGAAAAATCTTAATTTAATAAAAATTTATTTGATTCAAAAACGAATGCATTATATTACAAGAGATCAAATTTGATACTAAAAGAGTAATCATATATTGTTATATTTCCAATAATATCAATAGAAAAAAGCAATAATGTTTAAAAATGGTTGAAAATTAACTTTAAAAAATTCATTACTTACTTCCTAAATTATAACTTAACCATAAATAGAAAAAAAAATTCAAAAACTTTATTAGAAATTTGTTTAAAAAAGTTATTAGGAATAAAATTTCAGAAAAATTACTTCGAAGTGCATATTTTTACCTTCTAAAGAAAATTTGTTATTAATTTCGTAGCTTTATATATAGCGGTCTATACTGTAAATTGCAGAAACGCATTCGCATATTCTTCTTTATTTTTAGTCGAGACTGGAGAATAAAACTTTTGAAATTTTTATTTTCTCAAAAGAACCAATTCAATTTCTTTCAATCATCATTCTATTTCCTTAAATGAAACTTTAAATTTATTGAAATTTCATTCATCTTTGTAGAATGAAATTTGAAAAATTAAAGTATTGAAAATGTATACTGTTTACCTATTTGTAACAAATCAGACTTTTGAATGAGGAAATATTTCAGATGTTGGGGAAAAACAGTTTCAAAAAACATTTTTTGAAAACGTATTTCTTATCAAATAATAAAAGTATTGAAATTTCATGCATATGTGTTATCAAATTCCATTAAATGTGAACCATAAAATTAATAAAACAAATGTAACTTAACAGTCAACGAGTTGGTCGAATCTCTCTAAACTGTGTAATAAAAATTGCTGAAGTGGAGATTATTTTTAAAATATTTTATCTACTTTTAAAAATGTATTTTCTTTTTTGTTAACTGATATTTCAAATTTATTAAAATTTTGTGTATGTATATAGCATCAAATACGAGCTATCAAAATTTTCTTGCTCATTTTACACTCAAGACTATTAAACTATTACCATTCGTAGCATATCAAATCTCAAAAAAATAAAATACCTTTCGAATTTTGAAAAAAAAAGAAATAATAATGATTTTTAAACAGATTTTTATCGTCAAATATATTTGTAATTTACTAGTTATTTATGTACTTGCTGAAATATGAAACTATTAGAAACAAATATAAAACCTTTAAGGATAAATATTGACTATTGAGAGATGTTAAAATTTTAATCAATCGAAATTATACGAGATGATGGAAAGAAAAATATTTTAGGTAAATTTTGAAATGTGAAATAATTATTACTAAGTTATAAAAAATATGTTAAAAAATCCTTTTAAAATATATTTTTGAATTAAAAAGGATGTATTAAAAATATGCTAGTAAACCCAATTCAAAATTTCTGCAAATTTAAACTCAACTTTCTCTTTACCTCACAAAATGATTTATTCCCTTGTTGAGTTCTTGAAATTAAATACTCGCTAAATATGTGCATTACTACTAAAATATAAAATTTCTTATTTCATAGATAATGTTCATTATTACATAAATTATTTAGGTATTCCGTGAAATAACTGATTACGTGTTTTAACGTTGTTTTAAATTATTACGATTTTTTTTACTTAAATTCAGTTTATTCATGTGAACGTATTACAAAAAAAGATCGTGTATCGAATTAAATATTAAATTATGCAATCGAATAAAACAATCTATATTTAAAATTCTTTTATAAAAATCCAAAATAATTCACTATGTCATTTCCTTTGTCATGTTATCGAATTTGATGTCATCTCTGAGACCAATTAATTTGAAATTGATTGTATTTGTAACAAAATTCTTTATGGAGATATTCGAATTCTTTATGAAGATAAAAAATTCCTTATTTTTCGAATTCTTTATGAAGATAAATATTTTAATAACGATTATGAGCAATCCTCATATATTGGAATCTACTGACCTGAAACTACAATTTAAATATTCCATTTAATGTCTATACGCTTTTAGTCTCATTTGTAGAATATGATGTCAAGGCTTTTTTTTTCTCAGTACATATGATGATAATGGATTTCAAAATTAAATTGGTTCGGTTGCTTTTATGCGTGTCACAAAAAAATTGATTAATTCCATAACAGATAATTACATTTAAAAACTTTATATTAGAAAATTTTCATTGCTTTCAAATATCCATGGGCATTGTAAAAAAAATAATTACGTTAACTAAAAATAATTAAATTCAATTTAAGTAAGATTTAACAAAAATAGAAAATTAAATTAGACGCATAGAAATTCTATTCCTTCACAGGTAATTCATTTAAAATAAAAACTGCATGTACCAAAATACTGTATAGTAATGAAAAATAACTCCATAAAAATGTTTACTAAATTCAGTAAAATATGCTGCCACTGTGCATTTATTGATTTATAAATTGCCAAAAGAAAATATATGAATGCGAAAAATTATCAAAAGAAACAAGAGAATTATCATTAGAATAATGCTAGTAATAAGAAGCAGTAACAAATAAGAAATAGAAAATTAGAGTGGTCTGGAATATTCCAAAATTGCAGGTAAACGGTCAAGAGTTTGTTGAAGTAAAGAAATCTCTTTATATCCTATTATTCACCCAACAATTGTTTAGTGAAAATTGAAGACGAGCATTTGGGACAATTGAAATTATGTAGGATTAAGAGTTGAACTCGATTCACCTAAACCTAAGCATCCTGAAAACCGAGCTTCACTCGACAGGTTATTATTATTATAAAATCGTATTTTTTGGGAAAAAATAGATACGAATCACATAATGATTACATATTAATATCTTACCTACTTATGAAAGAAATAAAAGAAATTATTAAATAAAAGAAAAATCATAAATGCAATTTGTTTAATATGTTATTCGAAACAACATGCTGTATTACAGTATTCATTTTACAGTTTATCTATCATTATTTATATTTTTGAGCTTGCACTCAATTTTATCATGGTGAAATAAGGTCCAAGATGGCCCTTATGGCCTTGTTAGAAGAGAGCAGGTAGAAAAATGCTCTAATAGATAGTTATAAATAAATGCATAAGGGCCATCTTGGACCTTATTTCACCATGATAAAATTGAGTGCAAACTCAAAAATATAAATAATGATAGATAAACTGTAAAATGAATACTGTAATACAGCATGTTTTTTCGAATAACATATTAAACAAAGTGCATTTAGGATTTTTCTTTTATTTAATAATTTCTTTTATTTCTTTCATAAGTAGGTAAGATATTAATATGTAATCATTATGTGATTCGTATATAAACTTAAAAAGCAAAATCTTATCTAAATTTAAAATGGCATCCAAATTACTAGAGCCGTTGCCAATATACATGAAATAAATGTGTTGTTGTTACTTATGACGCTTTACAAGTCTGCTGACATTTCATCTGTCAGCGATTTAATCCGAGAGAGCGTCTCTTGTTTTTTCAGCAGCATGTTACTTCATGCGTCACATGCGCTTGCACAACCCCTTTTTATAGGGGGATATATTCACACACCTCACAGAAAGAACGCAGGAGAACAACCAAGCCTTAACCGGGACTCGAACCTGGGACTCTCAGATCACCGAGAAGACGTGCTACCCCTATGCCAGGATGCCGGCAGAGGAAGTAAATTTTTATATAAACAAGAATTGCTCATTTAAAGTTATAAGAACAATGTACTTCTGAAAAAATTTACTAAGCCTAAATTTTAAATAATCATATTTCGAACATTAAATTTTAAACGAAAAAAAATTACGACTAAAATATCCAAGTTATGGAGCTTTGAACTTCATTATTTTAGGCCAATTAACTACAGATCCGTTTAATCAAAAAACGTCCCTTTTAGTAAGGATTAGAAAGCAAAAAGCAGATTTCCTTATTTATTCTTAAGGAATTTCAAATGAAACAAAAAATTACACAGATACAGAACACTAATAACATAAGAAAATATGGGAATATTTACATTTACTCTGAAAACAGAATAGAGAATGTAAAAAAAGAAAGTGGAAATTACTTTAAACTTTAAATTAACGAAAAAAATATTTAAAAAAAGGAATAGAAATATTTAAACAAAATTGAGAAATAAGATATTCGGATTCAGAGAGAAAGAATAAAAATAAAACTATCCAAAATGTCCCTCTAACTTGTGATTCTCTGATCACAAAACGTTAACATAGTCACGGGACCATTATTACCATCATTGGCAAAATTCATAAATGGTCGTTAATCTAACAAATCTTATCTAATGAAATCAAATTTCATCTTTAATTTTAATAAATTTCTTCCAAATTTCCTATATAAGAGAAATAAACGTTTGATTTGAGAAACGTAAATAATCTATCCTTCTTATCCATTATTTCTATTATTAACTGAAAAAAGACTTATCAGCCACTTAAATAAATGACAATCTTTAAGGTGATAAATTTAAAAGGAGAAGCTAAGTGATTCGATACTTTAACATTTTTATGCTTTATTCATTTCACTCGAAGAAATATTTTTCTGACCGCCAAAGGGGCGATCTAGTATCCAATCGGAGGCCAACACTTCATACATTCCCTAATACAGAATAAGAAAGGCGCATTAATATTGCCAAATCCGGCTAATGGCCTAGAAAAAAAAGAAGGAAGAATCCGAGGGGCTAAAAATGAAGGCAGCTCTCAAACTATGAAAAAAAAGAAAAAAGAGTGAAGGCAAAATGAGTAGAGAATGCCATGGGAGGCAAAAAGGAAAAAAGAGGAGGCAAAAAAACTCGCGTTACGCGGCGCGTTTGTAATTTATGGAATGTGTCAAAGTGGCTGCTACAATTAAGGGGGGTCTTGAGCTGTGTCTAAATTAATCTGCTGTTTAGCTCCATTAATGTTTTATGCAATAAAAGCGGACGCAGTTTAAAAGTGTGAAAGAAGGTTAATGCCAAATCAATACTAGGTCATTACTAGAACGCCTTTCTGCGTTCACTGAGTAAAAAAAAATGTTGGGGATACGAAAAATTGACTCCGAGTAAAAAATAGACGGTGTTAAGGCAAGAATCAGTTAACGGAATTTCGCACTCTCCACCCAACCCCCTTTCTTCGAAGGGGCTCTTTTTCTTTTCCCCTTTCTTTAATTTTATTTTTAAATTTGCCCGGGGAGCAGTTTTTGTGCCAGCAGGGGATGCATGTGGATTCTGTTTGTAAAGGTTTAGGTTCATATCGCAGTTCGAAATAGGGTTTATGAGGTATTGCGCGCGAATCTAAAAGTTCCATCGTTCTTACTTTCCATCTTACTAAATAAGATTTTCTAAATGGTATCAAATCGTAAACATGTTTATGCAAAGCATTTATTCATACTAAATAATGCCTTCACGGTATTAGAAGATAATTTATACTGTTTTGATAATACGTTGCCGCTAACATGTGAAACTCTACTCAAGCAGATATTCTACAGTTTAACTTAGTCTATCAGTGGGAAAAATAATAACTTTATTTCCCATTTCTTAATTAATCGGTTATCTGCAGATTATCAAAATGATCGATTAATCGGTTAGAAAATCTACAAATTCTACAGTCGATATTTTACTGCTCTAGTATTTTTATAGTGATTTATTCCTGTTATTTTAATACAATCTCCTCTTTTCCTTTATGGCCAGGATATCAAATTTGGTTTATAATGAAACAGCTTGCTAAAATAAATAAAACTGAAATACAAATTATATGCATTAATCTAACAAAATATCTGCATTTAAATACCCAAATTTTGCCATAGAATATATTCCCAAATATTCCCTTTCCAACAGCACTTGTATATTATGAAGTCATTTGATTCCTTCTTAAATAACTATATAATATAGAAATATAATTTAATAAATACAATGCTAAAAATATTTTAATTATAACAAAGCCATTTATGAATAACTTCTTAACAAATCCATGTTGTACATTCAACTCCCTCAGGATTAATACAAGAAACCAGTACGAAAATATTTTAGGCTTTAAAATAGTTTTAATTTAAAAATTATTATTATTTAAAAAATTTTGGGCGGGGAAATAGGTTTTCCTACAGAAAAAAGTTGTCTAAATAGGATATGCAACACAATTTAAACTTTGGAATTTCGTATTTATGGATTCAAAGATCCTATACATCAACTGCATGTATCCCTAAGTCTTCCATCCCTCGTCAAATGTTTTCATTTTGGTGAGGAGTTGAAAGACCACTTTGGTTCAGATATTGTCATCGTCATATTAATGCAGCTGAAAGGGATATATTATATTCCTTGTAACCTAGTGCGGTATCTGCAACAAGATATCATTTATTCTATTAAATAAATAAATTCTGGAAATAGTTAATCAATGCTTCTGTGTTCCTGCGAAGTTTTCGTGCCTATTTTCTGTTTGATTATTTAAAATAAAGCATGAATTTAAGCACTTATATTGGAAAAAAAATTGAAATAAATATTTATAATTCATTCCATTAATTAATTTAAGGGAATCATTTTAGCATTCTAAAATTAGATCATTGCATTGTTTTATATTATGTAAATTGATAATCATATTCGACTGAAGAAACTCATAGATATCATATGTTAGACTCAAATTTTAAAAAAATGTATTGCATGTTGTGGCATTATAAATGCTTTTAAACTTTAACCGTTCCTCGACTCTTTTCCATTTAAAAAAAAATGCTCTCTTTTTTTTAATAAAAAAGATGTAACATCATATAAAATGAAAAAAAAAGTAACAAATTATTCTGGAAAACTTTATTTATTTTGTCAGTATCAAAGATGCATTTCTTAATTATTTTTTACTTTCCAATATTGAAAAAAAGAATTCTTTTGACACTGTTTTAATTACATTTGCTGCGATGGCAGACGAAGCTTTTAATTTACCATGTTTAGGTGAAAAATCTTGATCTATACACCTTCTTTCTATACACCACTATACCACTAACTATCTATACACCACTTTCTTACTGTGGAAAGCGTATGACGTATGAATTTGAAAAACGTAATGAGTTTTTAGAGTATCTTCTGTTATAATTTGGTCAGGACAATTTGATTTCGAAACTAAAATTACAACATTTCACATTTAAATCATGTGAAAGATGAAAACATTGGAAACTTTCATGATTTCATAATATTAAGTAACATTTCAAGTAATATGAAAGCTGGCTTCGATAAAATTTTCCTCCATCTTAAAACTAAGAGAGTTTCATTCAAGATATTTGTTATCGTATTTGAATTAATTTCCGGATTCATTGGTATTATTAAAAGTCATTTTGGGAAATAATTTCCTGAAAGACAGTATCTGTTGGAAATGTTGCAATTCGTACTTATTCATTTGAATTAGATTCTTAGTTATTTATTATGTTTTTTAGAAACGTATATGAAGGATACTTTCAATTATTCAATTTGTATACACTATTTTTTTTACAATTGATACATTTCTTAATTAATCCTTTTCAATGAAAAATAAACAAGTTATCTTTTTAAATCAATATCTTGCATGTTTGTGTTTAGACTCATCATACCGAAATGGCAGAAATACTTTTATCAGGCGACACTTTAGCAGACACACCCATTTCCCACCGTAAATACTGTAAAACGTCTGAACTCAGTTGTATTTAATGAATGTTCAGACGTTAAAAAATAACAAGGTCCAAAACAATAATTGTTATTTTCTAAAATTTCTAAAATTGTTTATCATTTCATAATATAAAAGATGATTTGATAATTGTTGCACCTGACGTGAGCAAATATCAATTTCAGATTTTGTTTATTCGTAGGTAAGAAGTATAATTTAAGGCAATTCATTTACTTCTGAATTTCAACGAAAACAATTTTGTATAGTTATAATAAGCAATATAGCATTACTTTCATTATTATTATTATAGAAATTGTACAGAATTCAGGTATTATTCAGGTATTATGGATGATATATTCATTATTATTTTGGATTAGTTAATGATATTATTATGGCTTTACAATGAAGACATTATTATGGTTACAGTTGAATATTTCAAGATAATTAATATATAACTAGTAACATTCATCAAATCAGATATTAAAAAAAAGATTACCTCAACAGTCTTTTAAATGCAAGTAAATTTGAATAACTTTTCGCCGATTGTAATTTTTTTTTGATCAATTTTAAAGTTTTCGAAATAAACTGAAATCGCACTACATAAACCCTAGAAAGTATTGGTAGTATTTCATATTATAGTACACAAGCTTAATATTTTCCTATTGTAAACACGTAACTGAATCGTGTAAAACGCACAAAAATGCTTATGTATTACCTACATTTTCACGAATTATGAGATAGCTCCTATCAGGGCAATTACAAACATTTTTTTTGTTGTTTTCTCGTATGCGAAATAAACAAAGAGAAAGTATAATAATTGTATAAAAAAACAATTTCGATGTTTTGACGATTACAAATGTTTCAGATTGAAAATATATCTTTTGAATTATGTCTGTTTGTCTATGAATACGATAACTAAAAATTGCTTTGAGCTAGACGGATAAAATTTGCAATATAGATTTATCATTTAAAATTTTAACATCTTTATCAAATTTTGAGCGACTTTATTTATTTATCCTGTCCTATGAGAGCAAAATTGCAAAAAGTAAAAAATTAAATAAAAATGTGGTACACCGATTTAGGATTTAAAATATAGATTCTTATTAAATTTTTGCAAAATCTATCTTATGGTTGATCGTTTATTTGTCGGTATTTGCTTTCAGTGCATTTAAGAATAATTACTCCAAAAAATCAATTACTTAAATCAATAAAATCGGCTGCGTGATGTCGTAAGTAAAATTTTAGTTTTGAGTCAAATGTTAGTTCTAGTCGTTTGGTATAAAAAAAGTCGTCCAAAATACATATTCGAAATTCTAATACTTGTGCCTTAACCGAACGTCAGTCATTTATCATAATAAAAAAGGGGCGAAGACAGCAAGCTAGATTCATGCCAAAGATCTATATTTCATAACTATTGTTCTCAAGTACCATGCAATTGATACACAAATACCAATTTTCTTTGTTATACTACAAAGAACACAACTCTTACTATTTGAGCTCTCATAATGTTTACATTCTTGCACAAAAAGCATGACTTTATTTGCAGGAGGAGCCTGTATAAGTTCCTTATTAGATCGTATGCAAGACAATTTTGGAAAGACCACTACCGCTGATTTATATATTATCTCAAACACTTTGCAAAGTTTAGATTTATTAAATTCCTACTCCCTTCTGAAGTATAATAGGGCTGTTTTGGTTTGAAATAAGCTTATATTGTAATCAGGTAACTGAAATGGCATTTGATTTTACATTGTTTACAAGATAACCGGATGTTCCATCCACGACTTTAGATTTTAGCTACACCGATGGTAATGAAAACAAGCTCCTGGTCCCCGATTTCAGAAACGATCGCAAGATCAGGATTTAAAAAACATTCATTACTTTAATGTATTTTAATGTTTAAATGATAAGGAAACATACTTTTATAATAAAAGCAAGTATTAGGAACCTTTGTAAAAAGTATCCCAAAATTAACGCAAGATTTGAATTTTTTCACCATTTGTGCAGTAAAGTGTTGGCAACTTAATTACAAAATCGTTTGATAGGTGATAGTTTAGGTATAGTAAAAATGGATAAAATTTTTGTTGAATCGTAAAATACACAAGATAAGATTGTGCATGTAATAACACATGGGGAAAATTACCCCCTTGGCTTTGCTGGCACATACGCATTCTTTTGTGGAAATTTCCCATGACTAATTTCCATAAATAAAGCTGAATTTCATAGATGCAGAGTTGAATTTCCTCCTTCAATGCACGGATGCTTTGACTTCAAATAACACCATAAAAAATCCAATGATGTTAAATCACACGATCTAGGGAGCCAGTACTCAAATTTTCGAACTGTAGCCGCCAGCCTTTCATTAATTATAAAATATTTTTCAACAAAATAAAAAAAAAATATTTTTGAAATGTTGTTCTATAGTGTAACGCTCCAGTTTTACTAACGCGAAACTGACAACTGTGAAATGCTTTTTTTTAAGCGGTTTTCAAACACTTTACCTTTTATAGTTCCCGGGAAGAGGGGCTAGAAGCTTCTAGACCAATCAAGCATATCTCGGTTCCAAATGAAGGGATCGACAAAATTCTCGAAGTGTCGAGCATTATCCATTTTGTCGCCAAATTCGTTGCCAAGCTCTGGGATCGCTGGCTCGCTATCCGACAGCATCCAATACAGATGACTGTAAAATGGTTTTTCTTATGATGACACTATTTGCGCTAGGAAGCAAAATTGCAGGTTCGTAACAATACTTCTTATCATGTCTTAAAATGAAACAATGAATTCTGATATAAGTAGTTCTAGAATATTAAAAAAAGTGAAAATGGAATTCACTAATGTGATAAAGAAAATAGTACAAGAAATATACAAGTCATTTTTTTTTTACCTTGAAGATTATCAGATTTTTAACAAATGATTAAAAAATTCAAAATTCGTCCATGATACATATGTGCTGCCTAAAAATAAAGAAATAATGAAAAATTTATAAAAAAAACTTTATAAAATTACTGAATTTTTGAATCCATTTTAACATCCTTGTTTTCAAAATAATACAAAGTAATTTCAAAATAATAATAAAATATATATCTTTTCAAACAACGGAAAAACATTAAAACATTATTCGGAAAACTTTTATTACAAAAATATTAAAAGTTGTCAACTTGTATTATAAAGATCAACAAGTGTCTTATTCAATGATATTTATGATAAATATCAACAAGCATTTTATCTGAAGGACTTTTGTAACACAGATTTATGATTATCCAAACTTCCAACACTTTAAAACAAAAAGAATCTAGGCATTTTTATTATAAACATTATCAAACTTTTTATAAAAAATGGTTTCTATAAAAATAGTCAACAAAAATTGCATGCCAACTTTTTTTTATACTGAAATTAATTAAGTATTTTATCCAAACGTTTTTATAGTAAATATTATGATAAATTTCAACAAGCTTTTTATCTGAAGGATTTTTGCAACGCAAATCATTCAATGTTTCATTCAAAATTATTTTTACGATGATGATCAAAACTTTCAACATTTTCAAACAAACCAAATTTGAGCATTTTTATAAAAAACATCATCAAGCATTCTATGCAAATTGTTTATATAAAAATTGTCAACCAGAATTGTGCGTCAACTTTTTTATAATGAAATTAATTAACATTTTATCCAAGCCTTTTTATAATAAAAATCATTAACAATTTTATCCACGCATTTTTTTATAACGTAGATTGTCAAATAAAAAAAGAACATTTGCTCCTTATTTATATATTTGACATTAAAAAAAAAGAAACAATCCTTTTTATAAGAACCACGTAACCTAATATTTTGTTTATAAATTTGCTCCAACAACACGCTCAATGCTTATTTATTATTCCTTCAAAAAGAACAAAATGCTTCTTTATTATAACTCTTTTTTCTTATTTAGACCAAGAATTTTTTATAACGTAGATCGTCAAACTTTTACCTAACAAATGTTTATTATAAATAATGTCAAGCAGTTTATTTACAAATCCCCCCCCCTCTCCAAAAAATATTTGCACCTTGACATTTAAAAAAAAGAAGCAATCCTTAAGAAATACGTTACTTAATATTTTGTTTTAAAAATTCTTCTTTATCATTCTTCTTTCTTATTTAATCCAAGAATTTTTCATAACGTAGATCGTCGAATATTTTACCTAACAAACGTTGATCATAAGTATTATCAAGCAGTTTATTTACGAATCCCCTGCAAAAAACATTTGCTCCTTTTTTATATATCTCACATTTAAAAAAATAAAAAGCAATCCATAAGAAATACGTTACCTCATATTTTGCTTATAAATTTGCTCCAACAAACCGCTCAATGCTTATTTATCCTTCCTATGAAAAAATAAATGCTTCTTTATTATAACTCTTCTTTCTTATTTAATCCAAGAATATTTTATAACGTAGATCGTCAAATTTTTACTAAATAAATGTTTATTATAAGCATTATCAAGCAGTTTATTTACAAATCCCCGTCCTCCAAAAAAAGAACATTTGCTCCTTATTTATATATATGGCACAAAAAAAGGAAGCAATCCATTTTATAAGAAATTCGCTACCTAATATTTTGTTTATAATATAAATTTGCTCCAACAACACGCTGAATGCTTATTTATCCTTCCTTTAAAAAAAACAAAATGCTTCTTTATTATAAAGATAATCATAGTAACATTGAGCAACTTTCTCGCAGAACTTCCATTTTCGATCCTAATGAAGTTGAGCATCGGCGGACGGAAAGAGTTAACATATTCCTTCCTATCTGCAATATGTTGAAGATCCTCTTCGCATAAACTTTTCAGGAAACTTAAAATGAAAGAATATTCAGTGGAACTAAGCACTGGCGAACGAACATTCTTCTTCTTTTTAAGTCGCCGCCGAGAGCGAGAATGGAGAGAGACTTTTCCCAAGAAGGGAGTTAATGAGAAGTTGGGGGGTAGGGTGGAAAAAATAACAAATCGAGCCCCTGTTCATCATTTTCGAATTTAAAATGCTAAGGTAAGGAAATTAAAGAAGGAAGGCGAGTGGGAGCGGATTTTCTCACCGCGTTTCTTCATTTGCATTCTTTCGATATTCTTGGTGGAGTGCGAAAAATAATACTCTTGCCTTGTGCCTCGAAAGAGCGATAGACTCGCTATTGGCTTTTTGTGCCGAAGTGCCTTCGAACAATCAGTTCGTTACTGCGAAAAACACTTAACTCTGCGACAATGTAGTGCTGAAGAAGAATGTGCATAATGATAGAGAGTAGTATAAAATGTTTTCTCTGTTTGAATTGTTTAGATTTTTAAGAACTAAGTGTTGAAATCCACCCCTTCATTGAAAAATATTGGGACAATAACATGTAAATAAAGGAAAGAATCTAATAACATGTAAATAACTGTTTGATTCTAAATCAACTGAATTTTATAATAGTGGATTCTTATTTACGGTTTAACTAGTATTAAAGTATCCGTATTTAGAGCTTAGTGAACAAAGATAATAATCTTTTTTCAAGAAATGAGGAAAAGAAAAACACGAAAAAGATCCCAAAATAAACAAAAGTAAAAGATAGGTGAAAAATCCTATTATGTACATAATTTGATCAGTGTCTTCCAATAATTCAATTATAGCATTACTGACAATAAGTGCAAATTCTCAATTATAAAATACACTTACCTTTTGCAATAGATATATACAAATATAGATATATAGAGATATCATGTCAGATTGTCATGAGCAACCAAATGTCAATTTTAATCCATTAAAAGGAGAAATGCGAGAAATAATAATTTTAATGATATATCTATTTTTTTTTTCTTTTTTTTTCGGGTCCTTCATTTTACCCTTTTCTGAAATATGAAGCACCGTGTTCAGACTTATTATATTTCTCTATAATTCTAAAGAAATATTAATGGTTGCTATTAATGAATATCATGAATATTTTCAACTCTACTTTTAAAATATTAGAAACAGAATGGTCTTTTTTTTTCTATCTTACCAATATAGCACGATATTTATTAATAGTACCTAAGCAAAAATTACAACTAACTTTATCACATGTGATGTAAAAAATATTATTAAGAAATTAGTCAGACTTAATTGCTGCCAGTCGTTTTGTTTCCAACAGTTAAAGATTTCATTCTGTTTACTTTAAAAATAAGTTCATAAAATAAAGGTACGTAATATCCACACAGACTTTGCAATATGTAATTAATGGTTTTTGTCTTTTTTTTTTATGTAGCACAATAATTTTTTGCCTTTAAATTAGTGCATTTAATTAACCTTTTCAAGAATGCTAGTTTACTTCTTGTACCCCTTATATCAAATAATTTAATGCATAGTGTTTCCGTTTTAAAACCATTTAATAACTTAAACTACTTGCATTTTTAAACTTTAAAATGTTTATTAAATGGCTTAGAAACTGAGCAATCATCGTTTGATATTAATAATTCAGAAAATAAACTACCACACTTGAACTAATTAGAAAGTATAATCTAAATATATAGAAAAATATATTTGTAAAAATCCAATTTAAAAAAGATATAAACCACTTGGCAGCCCAAAGAAGTATTCTATTCTCAAAATGCCTGTTCTTTGAATGGTATTTCAATAAATAGTGTTTATTAAAATGAATATTCAAATATCAAACTAACTTTAATTAAACTGAAGTAATTAATCTTAAATATTTAATTTATTGATGCAAGGCATTTAATTTTTGAATACCCCTTCAAAATTCTTATTAAACCAACCTTTGTTTTAAAAATTAAATTTAAATACGAATTAAATATAAATACGAAGGACATTTAAAGTCAATATTGTGCTTAGCTATAAATGAAATAAAAAATTCTTCAATTTATAATTTTTCAATTTTTAATTTTCCAAAAATAATTTTAAAATATTAGAAACAAATAATGTAGTTGTATTAAATCAGTAGTTAAAGTATACTTTTTTTTTAATTTTGGCAAAATTTTTCATTTAAATAAAATAATTATTAGTTGACTTTTCTTTTAAAAAAATATTTACATTAAGTTACACCGCATTAAAATGTTTGTTTCGTCAGCTAGAAATATATTAGAGAATATATGTTTCAGAATATATGCTAATCATTTAAATATTTTATTCCTCTAGTAAAGAAAAAATATTTTTACTCACAATATTTAACATTGTATATGATCTTACCAGCAAAGGTAAAGAATGATAGAATATTTTTGATAAATTATTTGCCAGAAAAATATTTTATGAAAGTAATTGTATTTCATACGAAACTATTAGTTAAAAATAAGTTCCTAAAAATTTAATGATAAATAGGTACGGTGTGAAAAGATTTCTCTTAATTTAAGAAAGAAATATTTTTAAAATACTTTATTATTTTATCATGAATTCAATTAATAAATTTTAGATTTCTTTTTTAAACAAGATTTTATTTCATAAATAATTACATTTAGCAATGTCTATAGAATTTCTATGAAATCATCTAAATATCAATACAATCCTTCCTTCAATCTTTATAAAAAATAAATCAATTGCACATGAACTATTTTAGGAGAAAATATATATTTTGCTAAATGAACATCACAAATCCATTCAAATTTGACTTCGCTAATTAATGTTTCCGAAAATTCCTAAATATTTTTAGATCTGAAATTTCTATAATTTAATATAAAAATTTTGATTTTCTATTCATAAAAAAGACCTAGTTTTAATATATTTATTCTAAAAGTTAATTAACATTAAGTATATTAAATATAACATGTTCAATTTATATTAATTATGTAAAATATTAAATATTTAGATGAGAATTTATATGTTTTTAATTTCACCGGAAAGATAATTCTTAAGCTTTCTTTTTTTTATTTGTCTCCTTATGCAAGAGCAAATATTGAATTTCTTCAAATATAATTTTAATTTGATATGCTTTGAAAGTGAAATGAATGTGAAAATTCTGAATAAAGTCGAAAACCGGATAGTTTCTCAACTACTGAAATTCACAAATTAAAGAAAATGTTTATGTTTTTTCTAGAGTAAATTAAAGTGCAAACCTCCTTTATTCAGTAGCTTTTATTTCTCAGAAAAATCTGTTAAAACAGCTATGGTGTAATTGGATTATAGCGAAATGCAATGTTTAATTAAGGCAACTCTTTATTCTTCACATTTTTTGCTTTAATAACAGTTGCCATGCCACCTTATAACTGTCACTAGGCTTATCTTTTTGACTAAAAAATTATATACACTAAATGGATTATAAAAAAGTTTGTTATAATTTAAAATGTAGAATTACTCTCTACTTTTCTTGAAAATTAAATTGATTTTATGCCCGTCTTCACCAATGGGATCTGTTCAGTTTACTTTGTTACAAATAGATGGCGCTAACAGTCCGAGAATAAGTACTTTTGATGAATTGCGATTGTAAAATTGCTTTTCCTCAGGAATAAAGAGAATTTAAAGAATAATCCTAATGTGCCTCATCTTTTAAAAAAATGCATCAAATAATTAAAAATGGATTGAGTCACAAGAGATTAATATTCAAACAACATATCATATCATATAGTTCATTTTCTTTTTTAATTGCTTTTTTCGAATCATCGCAATGCTTTATTTTCTCAAATTGCTCAAGATACAAGATTTTATGTTGGTAAATAAATTTCCTTGGAATTTTCGAGAAAAAGAATTATTTAATTTATCAAAATTATTCACAAATGACAAAATTTTAATGCAATTTACCTCATATCTGACATTTATTGACTTAATATGACAATATTAAAGACTGAATATGCAACAAGTATTCAAATACGGCAATTTATTCCAAATAAATAGTATACCATTCCTTACTAGTGTAAATTGACAAGAAAAAAATGAGATATAGAGAAAAAATTAAGGCATTACTTCAACACAAAAATGTTTCACAATACATATATAGAGTGAGAGAAGGAAAACGAGAGAGAATAAAAAATGTATTTATTTTTTTATGTTTTTAATGATATCAAATATTTACTTTCATTACCTAATATCATTAATCAGGTTATTTATGTTGTATTAATACGTTTAAGAAGTGATAAATATATAACATTTTTTTAGTTTTCGTAGTTATACTTTTTTGATAAATCTTTACCTTTTCATATTGACATGAAAGATGATATGACATGATTATGTGCTTTTAAATTCATTTTACGGTGAATTTATAGTTTCCCTCTTATTAGATATAACGAGAAAGTAACTATTTTTTTAAAATTCTTTATATTTAATGCTACTATCTGTAATCAATAGATAGATATCTTTCTCTATACACTTTAATGCAGCAAAATGCAAGAAAAGCAACCCTCTTGATGTCTTGAACTACTTTGAGGCAAAATATTATCTTCCTTGATGTATTATGATTACCAAATTTTAGACTAATAATATTAAAATCGAAGTATCTTTAATAACTAAACTGACCTTTAAAAGGGATTAGATTAATGTAAGAAAATTATTTTCATTACATGTATGAAAGAAAAGTAAAATATTGCTTACACTTCATCATGTTATAAAATGCAACTTACAGCAATTAATATAGCACTTGATATTTTAACTTTAAATATTAATGTTATCTAAGAATTTTCAATATCATGATTTACATGTGAAGTCACTCATGCTAGTTGAGAAGTCACTCATTACATGTGAAGTCAATCATGCTAGTTGAGATATATATTTTTTTAATTTATATATGACGGAACAAATTGCAATATCTTATGAAAAAAATTGCATATAAGCAACCAGTTATTTAAACTGTATTTTTAAGAAAATGTTTTTATCTGACATATTTAAATTTTGTATCAATTTATCGATTTTTTATACTATTTTGTATTAAAATATTTTGCAAATTTCGTTATTCGATTTATAAATGACAATTGGAATGCAAAATGTAAAAAAAGGTGTTTATCAAGTGTGTTTAATTTTGAGTTATTCGTGAATTTCTGTTGGGTAAATTTAGCCGCTGGAACAAATGATTTGTAATGTAAATAAATAACTAGTAAAATGTGCATAAAATATATTTTTAAAACTCATTTGTGTATATATTTTGAGTGTAATCCTTAAGTGAATTGTCTCTCCGTCTTCTTGTTTTGAATACAATCAATCCTTCGTAAATAAGTGTAATTAATTCCTTTTACAAAATTGCCTTATATTCTAAATTTTTATTATTATTTTAAATGTTTAATGGGAATAATTTGTTTTTTGTAACAACATTCATTAAAATCTGATATGGAAAATATGATAAGGGATTTTTATTCTTATATTTAATACGGAAGCTCAATATACTTAATATTTTAAACCGAGAGAAAATAAGTAGAGAAATAAATATCTTAAAATTCGATATATTAATTCTAATTTTGCTTGAAGAATAAAATATATTATTAAATATGACTTATGTTAAACACGTATTAACATAAATCCAATAATTCCAATAAAAGAAATTTTTTTAAAAAAATATGTATTTTTTTCTGCTTTAGTAGTTGTATCAGTTGTTGATATTATCTGCTTTTCATTTAAAGTTAAATTGATCAAAAATGAATTATACTTTAAAATCTTACGTATTTCTATTAAATACAATTTCACTTCTTATTCATCGAATTAAAGTTTTGAGTATTTTCCTTCCTTTCTCGTTTTCACTTAATATATTAAATATAGAGTACCATATATGAACGCCAATACCAATATTTTCAGAGACATTTATTTATTCAGTATCTTATACTATCTGATAACTTCACAACGACTATGACGTTATTTATTTATATCTAACAGAATTTAAAAGACAGCTTTTAAATTCTGTTCATAGTTACTAAAAGTTCTAAAATTTGAATTTTAGACTTAGAACAGAAAAAATAAAATCATAAACAAAATCAGTCTGAAATACCATTAAATATGATTCAAATAAATTCACTTATTCCACAATCCTGCAATATGATCTCTCTGATCCTTAAATCGCATATTTAATAAAGGAATTAATTCAGTTTCAAGTGAAAATATGTCTATTTATTTTATCCTTTTCTCTCAGATAATATTTCTTTTTTTTCTAAAGCTACTTTTCTTTTTACACACCAAGATACGGGAGCTAGAGTTGGATTAAATTCTGTAGAATCCATTAAAAAATGCAAGATTTCAGGACCCTTTTATTTACCATAACCCTTACTCAAAAACCGTGTATCTTTATTTATTTTAATTTAATTTCGATGAAAGCAATTTTAAGTAACATATCACGAAAAATTGAAATAACAAAATGTTCCATTAATAATGATTTTCAGAGAGATGTCTTCAGTGTCTCGGTTATAAAAAATTAAATTGAAAATTTTTAATTTAATTTTTTTACATACAACTGTCAAAAAAACTCCAATGAATTAGAATGCTTAATTGCAAAGTTAATCAAGGGTATTGACTTATAAATCAATACACTTGTCAATATTAGTGTAAAATCTCTACTATATTGACTTATAAGTCAATAACCCAACTGCAAATGAAACCAAAAAATTCGTTGATTTACAAGCAACTTCGAAAACGTGAGGGGAAACTCCTCAAGAGGGGAAACTCCTCAAACTCCTCAAGAAACTCCTCCTAATGATTAAAAATTTAAACTAGATGGATTTGTCTCCCTGAAACTCTCTCGCATTCTCTTCAATATTATCTCTCTTCACCCGTTTCAAATTGTGGAACTTCAGTTAATCTTGGAATACCTCGAACGACATTAGCGAAAACTGGTTACGGAATACAGATCTTTGACATAATAGCATTTTTACTGAATTTTTAGTATGAATATTTATTTTGGACGTCTTTTTGCCCGATGATTTGAAAATAAAATTTGGCATAAAATTACAGCTGTAGTCACAAGATAACATATCGAGCTTCATTGATTTAAAAATTTACATTTATGAGTTATTGCAGTTACATATATGCGGTAGTACATATAGACAAATATTCAATCCGTCGACATATTTCATTCAAAATTTGATAAGAATCAATATTCCATATCAAAATATGTGTACCAAAGATAAGGTATATAGCTCTTTATGTTTCGAAGTTATTGGTTTCGGATCAGATAAAGATGTTTTATTTTACACGAAAAGATGAATGAATATTAGCAATATACAGTCAATGCATACCCAAGAATTACATTTGTAGAAAATAGTAGCACACAAATAGAAAACAGCTATTAAATAACCATAGTAGTAGAAAGCGTTCAAAGAGAATTCGTTGGAAACTTCACTCAATTATTTGCTTTAACTCAACTCAATTCTATTGAACGATTCATTACTCTCGACTTGCCTACTCACTACCATGGCATTTCTTGGCATTTTATAGTTTCTTTGTCAGGGCAAGGAATGTTCGGCAAAAAATGCTGGTACTCGAGTCCTAAGGAAGTTATCCTCAAGAGTCTCAAATAACCTTCATCTGGATTCTTCATTTTTGTCACCAAATGGCTGCCAACTTTGTCGACAAAGACGGGTTCAATAGCCATTACTTTAATTGTTAAACTGTCTTCCTTACGAGAAGATATACAGCGCAGAGAAGCAAAAGTTACAATGTAACATTATTGCGAGAATCGAGATTAATTTGAGGTTTTTGCATAATATGGTGACAATATATCATATGAATTCTAATTCTCAAATATGCTTTAAATGGGTGTACGTATTAGACGCTTTCTTCCTTTGGCACGGCAGCCCCGAGTAGGCCCTGGCCTTCTCAAGAATTTTCTTCCATGCCTCTTTTTTTTTTTTTTTGCCATAGTCTTTTAATTAATCACGCTTAAAGTGGCGAAGTCCCCTTCTAGGCAATCTACCCATCTGAGGTTGGGTTGGCCCTAGTTCTTGTTCCATTGGGCTTTGCCAGGAATATTTTCTGTGTTGTAGGCTCCTTTTTCATTCTAATAATGTGGCCAGCCCATTTAATCCTTTGTATTTTTATGTATTTCAAGACCTCAGGTTCCTTATAGGCACGGTAAAGTTCTAAATTTGAGTGTCTGTGCCAAACGCCATCAACTTGTATTACTCCAAAAATAGCTCTTAGTATCTGCCGCTCAAAAATATCAAGGGCATTTTCTTCTTTTTGTGTCATTTCCCAGGTTTCTGAAGAGTATGTGAGTATAGGTCTGATTACACATTTATAAATTAATAACTTTCTTTTTCTTTTAATTAAATTTGATTTTAAATATTTCTTTATTCCGTGAAAGCATCTATTGGCAGCTTTTATTCTCCTCTGTACTTCAGGTGTGATATTGTTATTAATGTTAATCGCAGAACCAAGATATATAACGTTATCAACTTTCTCAAATTTATAAATACCTATTTGCAGGTGAGTAGCTGAGTTCGTTACCCTTGTGAATTGCATGTATTTTATTTATTCCTTGTTCATAGTAAGGTGCATTTTACCCGCCTCTTTTTGCAGGGCCAGAAATGCCTTCTTCAGATCAGAAGGTGTCGTATCAGACGCTGCTATACAGATATTCTGCAATTGTAACTGTAATTTTTCCTGAATTCCAAGACAAAAACTATACCCCCAAGAAAAATAAAAACTTATAAACCAATTAATTAAGTATATCACAAGAACCAAAGATCACTTGTATTCTACCTCTTGCTTCCTTCGCTTATAATATAAGAATAATATGCGAAAATGCTTGAATTGTCTGGTTAAAGTAAGAATAATCTTTGAACTTAATTATTTCAAATATTATAAAGAATATTTAAAATATCGTTATTTATGCTCTCAATAAGTATCATTAACAAATTATAATATATTCTATTTGTTATACTCTAGCATTTCTGGAAATTATTTTTAAATTTTTATTTCGGACCTTACATCAAATTCTTTCAGAAAAAGTAAAATTTTTCAATGACCTTTTTTAAAGAATAACTCATTCAAATAAAAAATTTTAAAAATATTTGAATTTATTGCTCTAGTAGTTCGTGAATGTTTAAATTCATTTGATTTATTATTTTATTATGACTGTTTTGAATTAATAACTTGCATACTTAGTAATTTTTCCTGGGTTTCTTTCAAAAGAATGAGAGATTCCATAAAGTATCAAAAATCGATATCGAAACATTTATAAACATTTATTTTGTCATCATTTTAAATTCACTCAACGCAGAGAAAAGAATTTTTGAATACCGATTACAGCGATTCAAAAAAAAATTGTTATCTACATCAAAGAATATAAGATTACTGGAAGAGAAATCAACATTATACGCCTCAGTTTCCTTTTAGATACTAAAGACTGAACAATGATTGGCTGCAGGCTAAATAACGGATCAAATGTTTCCTAGAAGCGCGCCTTACAATCGATTAACACTTGAAATTGCCTTTGAAGATTCTGTAGAAGAAATGAAAGCGTTTTACTGGAGAATAACTGAAATAAATCTATATAAGTCGAATATTTAAAATAGCCTTTTTAAAATCTCCTTTTGAAATAATCATTCATCCAAAGAAAAAAAATTTGAAGAATATTTTTGCGGTTGAAAATGATATAATTGGCTATGTTACCTGAAGCAGAAAGTTCATGTTTGGTTTAAAAGGCTGATACAGTAACGATTTCTCAATAAAGAAAAATATTTTTCCTTGAGTTTTCACGATTGATATTGAAGTGGTAAGCATTAAAATATAAAATATCTTAAAAAGAAAAGTTCCTGAAATATTTGAAACTAAAGGACCTGAAAATTTAGAACAAAGGGATGAATATCTCGATACCGAATTTTACAGCCATTTTGAAAACAGATGAAAAATTACGGCGAAAAAAAAGACTATTGAAATCCAATTCCATTATCTTAGCTTTTAAAAAGGTTTAACAGGTTTTAATTTTATTTTTTTACATCATAAAATAATAAGTAGTTAATAATTGTGAAAATGTATTTAAAAGTTTAAGAAATTTCACCCACAATTCTTTAAAAAATTATTTTAAAATATAAAAACATATTTAACATATTATATAATATGTTAAATATGTTAATATGTAAAATAATAAAATAAATAAATAAAGAAACATAAAACTTTAACATATCATAAAAGTTTATTTAAAATACATGGAATAAAATTTAACCCATACGAGAGATTTATAAAAATGCATTTCAAAATAAGTTATTAAGAAATGGCTTATTTTTGAATAAACTAACAGATTAGATTAAACCTAGGATTTCTATAATATTAACTATTTAAAAAAAGAGTTATTATTATAGATATCAGATTTTTTGAATTTGAGCGAGGACGCCAAGAATCCATGTCTGCAAGCTTGAAAACTGTTTAGGAAATGAGAAGTGGAAAATTGATAAAATGAGACTATATATAAATAAATATTCAATTTTTTTAAAGCAATTATAACGAAATAATTATTTATTGAACGTTTTTTTAAAGCTAAACTAAATTTAAAATTTAAAAAAATCTAAGATATTCCAAAATTTAGTCCGATTTATTATCGAGTGAGGAGAATTAGTTGTAGAATCTTATTCGTCCATCCTTAAATTATTTTTTTTAATTTATAACTAAGTTTACATTGATCTTGTGCGCTTAAACAATGAATTTAATATCACTGCAACTCGCGTGCATATTAAAGGATTTATTAAAGCAATAAAGAGTTTTATTTTAAAATATAATTTAAAATATTGCGAAAAATTTATTAAAATTAGAGAAAATTAATACCACAGAAAGCTAATTTTTCCAATTTTTAAGTGGTGCAAATATAATAATTATGCGATTATTTGTCCTGAAGTTATAGAAGAGAATCACTGAAATTCCGATTAATTTTTATTTAAAAATATAATTAAAATGTTGAGCATTTATTTTAAGTTACTCCAACGGTTTGTGGTTACAAAATGGCGTACTTCTTGTGATTGTAAATGCCAAGTTGCATATGATTTTTAGTTTTAATTTTATCATTCAATTATGATGCTGTATAATTATAAATATGTATTCAATCAACTCTGAGATATATTTTATCTGGTATTAACTTTTCCTTTACTAAGAACATTGGCAGTCATCACTTTTACACATACAACCGCATACTCTATTGAAATAATTATTTATCTTTTTGTCAATCCTAGAAGTTAGTCAATATATCAATTAATCAATTTATATCTTCACATCAATGTACATATGTAACAAATATAGAAATGTTGGAGAAATTTTAATTAAATTTCGTTTTTATTCCTAATAATAAATAGAACATGTGTTACTATTCATTTACTATCCAGTTTTCAAGCAATTGTGATGTTGTGTAGTTACAAATTTGTATTCAGTTATATTCATTTAAACCTGACCAATTTTTGATATATTCATTTGTGTTATTAAATTCTTTGGCAATGGTCATCTTATAATAATCATCCTTTACATTTACAGCTGCATTCTCAAACACAAAAAAATTATTCGACTTAATGTCAGATTTATAAGTAGATAAAAGTTTCGAATCAATCTAATTATATACAGCAAATAACATAAAAATAGTGATGCAGTCTTAATTAATTTCAGTTCTTATTCCTATTAATAAATGGAACATTATTGTTCACTGGTCAATCAATTCTGAAATTATTTTTCTTTCTTTTCCAAAAAGGTAAAAATCAAAGCATTCTTATTTGCCAATGATAAGCATAATTTTATTATGATGATAACATCCATACAGAATAATTGCGCTTTTTATATGATAACATCATTATAGAATAATTATACTATAATTATTCTGTAATGATACTATAGTTACTTTTATCTTATTACTTGTTTAAATTAAATTAAGACGTGTCAAAAATATGTCTTAACTTCAAACAACCGTTTTTTATTTGAAATATATAACACTTGACACTTGCTGTCAACAATTCACAAAAAATTTCGTATAAAACATCCGTTTCGAAATAAGAAACCGATGTTAAAATGAGATAAATAAAATAAGTATTTGTTTATTTCCTAAAACAGATTATGTTATTTGGGAAAACATTGTGTCCTTCGGTTATTTTGAAACTTATGCAAGTTCTCAAAAAGGATGAACAATTAAGGGGTTAATTTTTCTTATTTTATTTCCGAGAAATAAGAAGGATATTTTGTAAATAAAGTTATTTATTTGTTTTTTAAATGATTATTTATATCGTTACAATAATATAAATAATGAAAAATATACTGACTGTGATAGCATTAGAAAAATTGTGAATATTTCTTAAGAGCCTTAAAAAACATTACGAAATAACAGAAATAAATTTTGAAATAACCATCTGCCTCATTTTCATTCAAAATAGGGCTCGTTATTATTATTCTTTACTCCAGTTTATGATGTTATATATTAGTTTGGTTTATGAATCAGAAGGTTAATATTAATGTATAATTTTAATTTGCAGACACCGAATGTCAATAAATAATTTTATCGTTTCCGAACACTTTCAGTGTTGTTTAATTTTTTTAGTAAAGCCATTTTATAGCGTCTATATAGCACATAAGGGAATTGAAAGTTGACAAATGAACTATTTTCGTCATCACGAATCATTTAACAAAAACTGTGAGTTAAAATTATTCACATTTTTTTTTTCAAATCTAGACAATTTTTAGCAAATTCTCAGAAAACTGGTCTTACTGAAAATGTAAACCCACGTTTGTTTTACCTCGATGGATTCAGCGGGCTATAGGCCTGCTTACATAGTGATTCTCCAAGAAGATTGGGTTCCGAACCTGGAACTTTCCTCCCTGCAGATGAAATCCTACCGCCTCATTATTATGGACCTTCTCTTTTAAATATTTTTTTAAACTATATTCAAAATTGTGCTTCTTATTTATTATTTCTTTCAAAATCCGATATCAAAACACTATACCTCTCAAACATCTGTTTTTAAAAAAATCAATTTTTCAAAGCTTTTCCTTTTTTTAGCCATTCCTTATTGATTAGCCAATGGCTTAGAAATGATGCACGTTTTAGTAGCAGGAGATGTGACGTGGCATAGAAGCATTATATATTAAACGATACATCATTAATGAAATAAAATTTCTTCATTTATAATATTTAAGAAGATGAAATGATTCTTTGAGGGCAATAAATTAAAGTTCGTTGCATTTTTAATATTTAGTAGAAACAATTATTATAAGTAAACAGCGGGAGTGGTCTTTCCAAGACTTTCTCTCATATTTTAGTATAAACTTGTCATGCCAGAGAACATCTTACATGATATGGGCATACAATAGTACGAAATATTAATTTTTGGCATGAATTTAGCATTTTTATTGAATCTATCGTCTTATTCTTGACGATTTATTATGCGATTAATCCCAGAAATGCATTAATAGTATACGACAACTAAATTTGTGCTTTAGATACGTTTTTCTCAACTGATTGAAACAAACATTTGACAAAAAAAACTGCTCTTTTAATCCCAAAATCCCATACAAAATTTCATATATTTAAGTCAATGTGTTTTTGACTCATAGTGTTTATATGTTCCTGAAAGTACAGACTGATAAATAGTCAAAACATGGTTGGATTCAACTCAGAATTAGACAGGTGTCTACATGTTACATTTGTATACAAAATTTTATCAATCTAGCTTTCTTCGTTTTATAGTTATCCGGGTAATTTATATTCGAACAGCCGGACAGATAGATTTTCTCTGAACATATTTTACTCAAAATTTGATAGAAATCTGCAAATTTGGTGCAAAGACCGTATACCAAATTTCAACTATCTAGCTCAAATCATGTCTGCGTTATCTTTATCATAGAGAGACGGACATTTTCCAAAAATGTGTTTTGCGAATTCAGAAAGGTCTAAAACGTAAAGATTCTTCAAAATCTCGAATTTGAATTTTTTGACGATTACTGTACTTTCTCTCTACAACGTATATATGAGAAAGTAAAAAAAAAAGTGTAGCAAATTAAGATATAAGCCAATATATGAATATTAATACCTAATTAATGAGAGTAATTTACCCAGCACTGATTTCTTCTTTTACACAAGGTGGGTTGTTTTTGTTTAGCTTTTGAAAATGATGAAGAGAATAAAATATGCATTTTGAAATAATATGCATTATAAATGATGAATATAATATGCATATATAATGTGCATAAAAATATAATAACGAATATAATATGCATTAAAAATGATGAATATAATATGCATATATAATGT
>JAPMOR010056216.1:0-16885 GCA_026543865.1 Argiope aurantia | reverse complement strand
CAAATCTGAGGCCGAGTTATGAAGCTTTGAATATCACTATTTTAAGATAATCAGCCATTTTATAGTTTTAGACTTATCAGCCTTAAAGTAAGATCGAGCACTGATTTTCGCATTTTCTTTTAGACAGTCAATAGAGTGGTCTAGCATCACGCATTTTTATAAGATAGTAATACTCAAATTTTCGGAACTCACTCAGTTTTAATCTCAATAAACTCTATGTTTCTTTTTATGGAAAATGTTAATGATCCAAGATTATTTTACGTAATATGATTCACAGGACAAAGAGTCTATATAAAAATAAAAATAAAAAAATCCTTATCCATCAGATGATTCATTGATTCAAATTAATAAAATAATATTTTTTACAACATTTAGATCATATTCTTATTAAGTGTATATGCCTAATATTAACTTTTTAAAATAGGATAATCTGACCTACTTAGAGTGACTATTCGATATATATGTAAATATAAACCATGTTTGCTGTAAATGCTACAGAATTTTTGAATTAATACATTTATTTTAAAAATTTACAATCCCTTTTCCTTACACTTATCTTTATAGAAAGTGTCATGCTTATTTTATTCATTCGAGACGCTAAAAATTAAGTCTTTCTATATTAAATTTGCTGTAAGAGTTAACAATCTTTTAATTTGAGCTTTTGTTAATGTGATGACAGCAAGTGTATGAAAGTTATTTTTTCCCCATGCATGCGTATTGCAGTCCAGCAAGCTCAATAATTTTGTTTTTTATTTTGTATCTAATAAATAATTAGAAAATATGCGTCAAATATTTTTTAAACAATTGATTAAAATTAAAACTCAATTTGGATATACAAAATTGTTATCACTGAATAATATTTAGTCTTTTATATTGTTTATTATTTTGTTCCGTAATATTTCCAAATGATATCACAGAAAAATGCCTCAATTCCGTTTCCTTTTTAATTAATTAAAATTCCAGAAAAGTGCTTAGAGTTCCCATTCCCTCTTTCCAAACTATATATGTATCAAGTTTGGTAGATATTGGTCAGAGGGTTTGGCCTGTGGAGGGCCAAAACGCACATACACAAACACACATTCATTTTTATCATTTTAATCACTTTTACGGACCAGTTGGTTTGCTAAAGACATAGATTATCTTTAATTTCAGTTAAATCATTTAGATATAGCTTCGTATCCATGATATCGTGAAATTGCTAGACTTTAAAGATGTGCTATTTTAATTGTCTTACATATACTCCGCTCATTGTTTATATAATCCTTTCTAATGGAAATCAATCCTATGACATCAAATCGAAATGAAAAACTTAAATGTTTGGTTTCATCTATTTTATAAATTTCGTGGTTTTATAAATTCAATTTTTTTATATGTCAAGTAAGCTACACAGATATTAAACAGCAGAATTAACTTCTTAACTTTCAACAATGGAAGAAAACCAAGCTATCATATAGTTGATAAAACAATGAAAACTTCATTGCAACAATATTATTGAAAATTATCTTAAAAATTGTTGAAATTCAGTAACAATTTGCACCACTATTACATTAGTATCATGAAAAAGATGTTTTAAATTTTGAAAATGTGCTCAATTCATTTTCTACAGATAATATCTTCGAAAATTATTGCGGAAAAATGCCAAAATGGAGCATAGTTTTTAATTAAAATTTTTAAAAAATCGCTCCTACGTGTTCGTATTCATCCTCCAAATATATATGTGGCAAATTTTGTAGCAAACGATCTGGCATGTAGAGCGCACACACAAAACACACATACAAAATACCTTCTTTATTAGTATAGATCATGGACACATTTTTCATCTCTTAAGATGAAATTTAAAAGTATGATTTATTTTATTGAACATTTATTGCACGGAACTTATAAATTATTTCAAATTTGAGTATAACATTAAAAATTTACTAGAAATTTTTGTATTCGCTTTATTAAAATGAACTTTCAACATTTTCGTGTATGATTACTTCTCTTTGTCTAACAACCAACTATGCTGAACAAAAGCTTTAACATAAGCGCGGACGAACAAGTTATTATATGATGTGATATCATGAATTATAGTTTCCGGCTGATTTTTATTTTATCTATTCTATTTTCTTTCTCGTGCCACGTTTATAAAAAATCTGTGGAAAATATACTCATGAAAATATATCAATGATCTAACCAAAAAAATTATAGCCAAAAGTGATCAAACCAATTTGGGGAATTTTATTTTAAAGATAAATGTTATAAGAAATCAGGAAGAATAATATCAATTATTGTAGCTCAATTTTAGAAAATAACACTTGAATATGAATAAGAAATTCACCTCTCACTAAATACGGAAATGGATGCACGTGCGATTTGTTCTCGGTAGCTGAATACAGGAATAATTGCAGTAATAGATCAGTCGGGTTGTTAAATTTACAGTATCGGGTTCATAATAATCCAGAGGGATCTATTAAGTGGACTTAATGGATTGAAAGGGGCTTGTGGGATCGATGATTTTAGGTTTAGGAGAAAGCTTTAATATTTCAATCGATGGGCCGGTACTTCATTATGTTATGGACTACACAAATATTGCATTTAACAGTCGAGTTTTGAATTACTCAATTAAAATGCATATGATGATTAGAACAAGAATGAAATATTGTTTTCGATTGTCTAGAAAATTGGCTATAAAGCAAAAATATGAATTAAATATAAATTAAGAAATTTTCATATTTTTAGGGTAGGAAAATTTTATCACGATCTAAATGTTAAAACTGAGAAAAAAAAATTTATGATTACAGATAAAAATGAAATTTGTCTGAAAGAAGTTATTTTGCAGGTTTAAAGTAATCAATTAAAAGATTTCTGGGACTTTTTTTACAAGTATTGAAGAATTTAAGAAGTCAAATATTCAGATGAGATTTAATGAGTCGTCATTTAGATTTACAGTTTTAAGAGCACTGGACTATAAGAATACTTTTTCTCTATTTCAGTTGCTGTTTTGGAACTTAAATTCAATTCGAATTTTATTCTGATAGCATGATAAAGCCAGCGGGAGTGATCTCCCGAAATATTCTCTAATAAAGATGTTTAATCTTCCCCTCTCTCTCCCCTCATTTTAAAATTCGATTCGTAGAAAAATCATCTTGGCTTTTATTTTTATTTTCATTTGCGCACATGGGCATTTTGGGTTTTGCATTATAGTAGAGGAAACCGAATATGCATTATATATATCTCTCTTTTTGGACCAATTAAAACAACTTTGACACAAAACTGATAGTCCCTCGAATGAGCGCTTTGTCATTCATAATCTAGTGAACAAAACCCAACATGCATTTTGGACAACCAGGAGTAAGAACTAGAATAGTACTACTTCATGTTTCGAAATACAAAAGGATGCACAGGTTAAAATTTACTAATTGGCCTAATTACAAATTTATTTAAGAAATTTATAATTTACACATTCCAAAGATAAAGCTTTTTCTCAATAGAGTTTTATAATGAGGAGAAAACATTACGCTCCCCTCATACGATAAGTATAGATGCAGATAAATACATAACAGATAAAACTGATAAGATGGATTACGATTCATTATCAGATAAGTTTGTAAAGCATAATTTTCTGTTTCTGCTGAAATAAAAGGCCAAAAATCGCGCAATCACATAATAGCCTGCAACTGACTTCTGATTAGTTTATATTTATTTTAATGACAAAACTTCGAGAAAAATAAGACTTCAATTACTCAATTATTCCAATATCAAAAGTCAGGCGAAGCATGTAATAATTGATAAATCCATTTCAACGTTAGCAGTCACTTAAGCCAACAGACAGAGCGGCGCATATACCGTTTACACTCAGAAACTTAAAATTTATACCACTGTTGATCTCTCCACTTCGAATTATTTTCCCGGCAATCCTTTTTGTCGTTCTCATTAACTTTTAAGCAACTGGGGCATATAATCGAAATAACATAGCTGGAAGGAAATAGCTTAGTATTCATTCCACCTGCGCCATTCGAAGAACCATTAATAGAAGAGAGTAGTAAAATACTTTATCACGCCGGAATTGTTTTTTTTACTCATTTCGTGCCATAGAAACAAACAATTATTTCAGTTATATGCCTTTCTTTGGTCCTTTAGAACAAAAGTAAATTGATCGACAAAAGCTTTTAATTGCCTGTACAAAGAATATCTCTTTATCTAGGATCCTCTCTAATCAGTTGATACTTCTTTAATTATCTTTATTAGCAAAGAATGAAGAATGGCAGGCTCTTAATCCATTGATCTAATCTGTTGAAGGAATGGGAAATAAAGATTTTTCCTCCAACAAAATCTAATTTAACGCTTTGCAATTTCCCGGGAATCAGTGGACTGAAATGAATAAAGGGCAAAGGAAGGCCCTTTTGACGTCTTTTATGGATGGGAAAAAAAGACGATAATCTACGAGACCCTTGGATTCTTAGCGCCTAAAACTGCACACGCTTAAATGAATTTTGAAACTTTAGTTTATCTTTGATCTTCGCCTCTTGTGATCTTTTTAATCCATTTAATTGCATTAAGTGTTCTACTACAGTTTGAAAAAAAGTTTTATTAAAAAGCAGAATGGATGGCTTAATCGCCGTTAACTTTTGAAATTTTGAGTTAACTTTTGAATGCATAACTTCGAGATGTCTTGGAATGAAGAGACTTTTTTGTCAGAGGCACTTCTACGGCAACATGATGCAATTATTTTTTTGTCAATGATTATATAAACGAAAATAGAAAATAGATTACCATAAATAAATAAATAAGTCAAATTTGGTTGAAAAAAATCTCGAATAAAATTTTTCGTTTGGGTCAGCATATTCTGCAATTAATTTATGTGTCTCAATATTGTTTCACTATAATAACATGAATCGGTGTGTAATGTCACTGCATCGTCTGTCTATATTTCCTTCCATCTTCAAAGGCTTCATGAAAATACCTTTACTGATGTGCTTCTACTATGATTATTTACTTACGTTACAGGAAAAAAGGAGGAATGCCACTCAATTTCTACATTACAGTATTCCATTTCATTTTCGAATGTTTTTGAGTATTTTACTCTCTTCTGGATGTAGATCAATAGGGCATATTGAATCTTTTATATTGCCTGCATTCTCATATGAATTTTCGAATGTACATTTTTCGAAAGTACATTCTAAAACCCATGATATATTCTATAATTTTCTCTACATTTCATGACCAAAGAGCTAATTTTAGTATTGTAGACATTTAATAGTACACCAATAGAAAACTTCTGCTTAAATTACGAATACTTATAGACAATATTAAGTATTTGTTGCGTAAATATGATTAATCTGGTAATCATGCATTATTACCTGTGATTATTTATAATCAGGACTAAACGTGTTGATCAACGGTCAATAAATAATCACAACCAAATAATTGTCGAGCAATGAGCATAATATAATAAAGACATCTATAATCTGGAGCGATAAAAAGAAATAATAATCATTTACATTAAGACAGTTATTGGATTTCAAAGTTTCATGAAGCTATTAGTTTTTCAACAACAACAAAAGTTGTCAATTAAGGAAATGAACTCATTTGTAAATATTAAATTCAGAAAGACATCACCTCAATTAACTACAAAAAGGCATCAAGAAATAATCCTAGGATAATTCAGATGAAGCAATTAAGCAAGGTCCTTTAACAATAAAACAACAAGAAAAAACGACTACCTTTAACCCTGAGGCGATCGACGGGCATTGATAAAATGAATTGAATTCTTTCCCTCGTTGAACTTCGAGTCAGAATAATTAATGAGGCTTAAACCTCATTAGTTAGAATTGGAAGACAAAGGATCTCTGCCGTCTGTAAATAATTCAATACTAGGCCGACTTCAGGATATGCAAATTAATTTTGACTTCGACTCGCAAAATGAAATAACTGGTATTCAGAGCAAAAGCCTGCCGTTGTACCATGAATTATTACACTATTTAAGTTTAAAAAGAAATATAATACAAGTTTATATGGATTATTTGTTTTAAGAAACCCTTGTCTTATGAGTTTTATTCGCTTTACGGCGTTTAAGTATGTGTTACTTGTTGTATGTCAAGTGAATATTGATGAAATTCTAACTCTTCAACTTTAAATGCTCTATAAGCTTAGAATTAGTGTTTAATTCGAAAATCCACACTTCATTTCATGTGCATATCTGTAAATTATATTACTTCTTGTTTATCAAACTTTTTTTTGTCAAATATTATTGTCATGACTAAATTTAATCGCTTTCAGTATTTTGAAATAGAAATCACGGTATTTCGATTATTGGTTTAACTTAATATTCTATATAAATTTTATAATTATCATTGTTTCGTTTAATGTTTCTATATTTCTGGCATATAATTTCATGTCTAAAATAAAAAAGTAAAATGAGCTTCCTAATACATTTATTTCTCCTGTGCGTTCCAGCATTCAGAATATAAGTGCATTTTCAAATCGCGAGAAGAAATTCTAAAAACACTTTCAAGTTGTGGAATAAGAAGCAAAACGCGTTTGTGGTCCAACATGATCATCCTCCTCCATTTGAATCTTTATTTAATGGAAGTTTAAAAAGGCTTTATATCACTTACTTACAATGAGCCTTCAACAAATAAACCCTATATAATTCATTCGAATTCTCCTAGACTTCATAAATTAAGAAAGAAAATCGAATGAGTATTTTAGATCTAATCCCTTTAACTACCCTTTATACATATAGCAACCTTCTTTATAGCTCTGCCCGTACATTTTGTGACTTCAAAAACCTCAAACCAAAACAACATAATGTTTACACATGATAAAAGTTGCGAGGCACTTAAAATGTGATTGTAATTTTGAACTTTTTGCAGGGAGTTTATATCTACCTTCTGGTTATTTCACTATGCAACATCAGTGTTATCTTCGGCGATGTTTTGAGAGGAGAAAAAGAAGGCTACTATGCATTCGAAGAGGCTCCGTCTCGTTTCATGAGACCACCCCAAGTACGTAAACCACCTTACATGATGTCCACCGTCCCTTGCCAGACAGGCGGAAGTTCCAAACGTCCATCCCCCAAGTATACGTTATGTGGTGATCTGAATAAAGGCTTTATCCCTTTAAATCCCCTGGGACAAGAGTTCAATGGTCAACCATATCCTTTGTGAGTATATGATATATCGTTTCTTAAGTAACTTGTGCTGAATGCTTTATAGAACAAAATATTGAATTCTTAAGCAAATATGCACAAACCTTTATCTTTTTCAGCTCCAAAAAGGGATTTGAATTTTAAAAAAATCAAATAAATCGAGAAAAATACTGGATTCCATCAATAATCTAGTGTGTTAAAGATGGAATAACGGGAAAATCAAATTGTGCTCTTAATCATGATGACGCAAAAGAAAATGTTTTTCAGCAATTTATTACTCTAAATGAAACTATCGGGCAGGTTGCTGAAATTTCCATGGTCTTAACCAAGTGAGACACAAGGGAAGAAAGCTTTCTACATAGGGAACCTACACTAATAAATTAAAAGTCAAATTTCTGTCTGAGAAAACATTGAAATTTCGAAGTCGCTTTGATCACCTGAAGAAGCCACACTTTTACTATATCGTGAGTTCTAACTTCATGAACTAATTTAGATATGTTACGTTATTTTTTGTAGGAATGATCATCAGAACGCATATGACAATTTTTTCTCATATCTATGCGCTTCATGAATTATTAATAAGATAGTTTAAGGGGGGGCGATATAGTGCTATATTTGGTTATATAACTTTGTTATCTGCTCAATCACTGCAAATGGTGCTCTGCATTAAAATCATTTTAAATACAGGGAAGTCAAAATGAATGTCCCCATTTCATATGCACACCACGGAAAATGTAATATATATATATATGCAAAGGTAACATAAGCAAGTTTTGAATGTACTCCACATAAATGTTCGATAAGCTCTCCTTTTTTGTTATACGCCATATATCAAATCTGAAATGTTTTTCTTGCCAAGGTTTGTGCAGAATGTCTGTGCGCGATTTCTTCACCCTAGATGATTTTCTTAGTGGGGGTTTGTACAAGATCGCGCGTTTATGTGCTTCCAGGTTCAAAGACCACGACTTATATGAAAGCCTGTATTCAGCCGCTATTGCCAGCATCGATACAGACATGCTGAATTAAGTTTGGCAACTGAGACTTGATGAATGCCGTATAATAAAAGGAGCCCATATCGAACATTTGTGAGGATTTATTCAAAACTAGCTTTATCGAACATTTGTGAGGATTTATTCAAAACTAGCTTATATCGCCTCTGCATGTACGTATATTTTTAATGAATATATTTATTACATTTTGACTAGTGCGCCTATGAACAGCCATGAAAGTATGTGGACCTATGAAAGTGTATGGAACATTCATTTTGACTTACCCTATATGACCAAAAAATGAGTACTTTAAAAAACTTATACATTTTTTTCCGATACTATAATAAAAATCAAATATCTGATAAGTAAATATGGAATAAGTGTTCATCATTTCAAAAATTCCTCATCAAGAAATGAAAAATAAAAAATTTGGAGTAAATCATTGGGTCTTCTCTCAAGAGAACTATTCATGTTAACTATCCATGAAGAACTTTCCAGACTCGTCTAATGAGCCAAAAGTCTCTTTACTTTCCTCTTACTAAAGTTGGGAGCGGAGTTTGTTTATGCAAAACACACTGTTCCTGTTATTTTTCTTTCGTGGCGTCCTTTCCAGGATTTCTAACATCAAGCTAATGAGCTAGGCTTGTAAAATCCTCGTAGACTATATTATGTTTATGATCTCGTTAGAATTAAATTATAGTCTTTAAATTCGCATGCTGTCCATTGTCATTTATAGAATGGAAAAATGTCCTTTGCGAAAATCTGCCAATATACATTGATGCAATGTTACTGTAAATTTTATACAAATCTTCCATTTAATGATCTGGTTGCTAAAGGATAGATTGAAAGATATTCTTTTGCATTATCGTTCGTAAGTTTGGAAATTTGAAAAGAACATTTATTTACTAAGTAGTGGGAATAATAAAAAGGTTGAAGGCAAACTTATTTGTCAGAGGAAATAAAATAGATAATTTAAATGAACTATAACACCAATATCATTACACCGTGATCTATAAATTATTCATTAATAAAGAGATACAATTGCAATACAAATTATTCATGAAATGGTCTAAGATTATCATTTCACTTGCCTTTTAATTTCCCTGCGGTACTCTGGATAGGCTACAGAGCAAATGTATGCCTTCTGCTATTTTCATAAATATTTAACGCAATATTACAATTGGAACAGTAAAGTTTAATCGAAACTTCGAAACGTGTGGCTGGCGAAATTCTATTGTGGCATTTTAATAAAATCCATTTTCCCCATTCATGAGAATAACATTAAAAAATTTCGAAAAAAAAAAGTACAAAAAAGGATATGTTTCTTAATTTGACAATGCTATGCATTGTAAATGATTAAATATTAGCTGATATGTAAATAAAAAAGGTGTAATTATAGACAAATGAAATCAATTAAACAGATTTGTGATTTGGTAAAAACAAATTTAAAATTAAAAATTATTAAATAATTTGGTAAAGCTACAATTAAACTAATCAAAACAATATTAAGCATATTTTTAACTAAAATATAAATAATTTATTTTTACATTTTAGTAAGTATTGTTAATGTCTTTGGCCAGTAGCTCGTTCGTCAGGATTAAAGCTTGATAACATTATCAATTAAGCATTTTAATCAACTTGGTCTCTTAATAGCTTCTTCAGCAAAAGATATTTAAGCTTCAAATTTTGATTATCGTATAATTCATACTATTATAAAAACTCCGTTCTATTCATTGTACAATGTACCTCTAATTATCTATCAGCTTCCGCATTTAAAATTTAAACTTTAAATTGAATTGGAAATGATTAACTACAATTAAAACTTTTTTCTAAAACGAAAAATGTTTTTTTTAATATAATATAGAAATAATCTTATGTACTACAGAATATTTTTATAAATTATGCCTTACTTCGAAGAACCATTCTATAAAAATTTATCTGATTCATCAAAAAAAATTTTTAGTTTTACTTTCAAAAGAACTTAAATGGCATAAATAATATTTTATTTATTTCAGTCAATAAATGTAGTTTTAAAAGCAGTTAATAAAACTAAATTTTATAGAGCTCTTCGATCTTATGAATCATATTCAGTGAAATATAATGATGCTCCAATTTTTAAATAAAAGAAAATTCTGTTTTTTTACAACCAAATCTGTCCGAATTATTAAATTAATAATAATATTTCTCTCTGTTCAGGTGTAATATGCTCATGCAAGTTGAATTTTATTTTTCTCATAATTTATTTTATTTGTGTGAAATAAATTGCGAGAAAATAGGCTTAATATATTTTTTTAAAAGTTGTTTAAAAATACTAACTTAATTTATATGTTTAAAAAAATTAATATCACTGATAAGATAGCTCTTTTAAAATTTTAATTATGTAAAAATCATTTTACCAAAATATTTTCGCATGTTAACCCAAAAAAACTCTCAAAATTTAGTTGAATTTTTATTTAATAAACATTCTAATTAAAATTTCGAAACAGCCACTCCAATGTGCACATTTCCATCCTTCAAAATATAAATATGCCAAATGTAGTAGCTCTAGGTCAAAACGTCTAGCTTGTAGAGAGCCAAGACACACTCAAATCCTCATTCATCTTTATTATAAACTAGCCACCTTTGGAGACTTGCTGGTTAGCCAAGATTTATGATCCTTAAAATTTACAATAAATTTTTTTAAATAACTTGGATTCTTAATAATTTCTTATGCAAAATATTTTAAAGCTATTATTTCAATTTTAAATTGAAGCATAACTGATTAAACTCCAATTTAAACAAAAACTTATCTTTCTAAAATAAAATATGTTCTTTAACAATATGAGAAAAGAAAACACAATCGTTTAGTATTGAAGTTTTATGCACTACAGAATAATTTTATAATTGTTGCAATATCTCAAATAATTATTCAATACGATTCATCATAAAATTCAGCGTTTAGTTTTATTTTGAAAAGGATTTAAATGATGTAAATAATATTTTATTTTAGTCAATTAATGTTCTTCTGAAAAAGTTATGAAGTCTACATTTTATACATTCCTTTGAGAATCTTCAAATATAAACTCAGGCGAAATATTCTTGACACTCTGATTTTTAAATAAATAAAAACACCTTTTCTTTCTTCTGATTACAATCTAACAGTATTATGAAGGTTTCAATATCGCTATTTTAGAGAATCAAGAGTTTCATAATTTAGATTAATTAGCCTTCGGGAAACTTGGCGGGGGATTAGCTATCTTCTTTGCAAATAGTGCATTTTTTAATACAATAATAATGTATAATATTTGCATATGTATAACAGTAATAATAATGTATAATAGTGTGAACATTCATTATCATAAAGGCTTATCCAATGCTTGATTATTTTGTGGCTGTATAAAATATATATGCTATGATTCGAGCATTTATACTGAAATCACATCCAAGTTCTGTTCAAACATTCTCCCAATGTAAATCTACCAGTTTAGGAAAAGGGCATTTTTAAATCATAATAAAAGAGTTATGAAAAGTATATAGAGTTTATCTTTTGTATCTTTGTTGTGAATTTGAAAATGTTTTAGAATAAATTCGATTTCTTACCTATATTCTATTAAAACATATCGAGAAAAAAATTATTCTAATTTTTTTTTCTTCCATAAATAAATTGACACATTGAATTAAAAAAATTGTAAAAAGACAAATAAACTGGCATTTAATAAACTGAATTTAAGAGCAGAAAAAGGGAACAGGCATACATTATTATATTTTTTATAAATTATTATATTTTATTAAATATCATTTTTTCATTCAAATTTTTTACCATTTTAATAATAATAGCCGACCTTCAGTAGTAAAATGTCTGTAATATATGCCTCATTGAGTATTATATAGAAAATAAAAGCAATTCATTTCGTGATAATACCCAAACAATTATCAAATGAAGAATGAAATAGCATCACTTTTACGAAACTAATGCAGTGATAACTGCAAAATGATATCAATACAACTGATATTAATAACATTTTGATTTCTTTTAAGATTTATATTTAAAATGAGGTAAAAATTTTGATCATTTCCAGAATTTAAAAATAATTATATATCTTTTAACTTATATTTTTTATGTATAATGAAAGAGTATTCAAATAATTTTGAATACATAGAAATAATTTTAATGTATAAAAAATAAATCACTTCCTAAATTTTTCTTATATCTTAACAAGTATTCTATAAAGGCAACAACTACTCTTTTTTTAAACAAAATTTTATCTCCCCTAGTGAACTCATAAAGAACAAGACACTGGTGTTCTTATCGAAGGCTTTACCGTACTTAAAGGAAGACCCAAAGATTCCGAAAGTTTCGAAAATCACCGCGAAGAAGCCCACATACGCTGCAGCTAATTCCAATTCCCAGGACTACCATTGGCAACCGAACACCCCCCATCGCATCAGGAGATCGGCTAATGAGAGTACGAATGGAACGACCGAAGACATCCTCCTCGGTATCTTAGATAACGAAACGACTGCAAGACAAAATTGCGACCAAGGCGGAGCTTCGGGATTGTAAGTGGAAGTAACTTTTAGATTGCTTCGAACAACTTTTATTGCTTCAATTTCAAGTGAACCATATTGTTCAAAGGTATATTGACATCATTCGCTACTGGTGTTTGCAGATAACATCGCAACTCGAATATTATCAGGATTTAGGATTTCCATTTATGAAAGAATATAATAGTTTAAATGATTATTTTAACTTTTAAATGATTTATTTAAATTCTATTATCATACATTGCCTTTTCAATAAATTTCCTGCAATCTCAAAACCTTCATATCAAATGGCATATTGCTGTGTAATTAATTATTCCATGACTTATCAAATATCTGATTTAACGGCAACAATATTGTAGTGATTGGATTTTGAAGCGTTTGGGAAATAAGCGTTCATAGATGGCGCTAGACAACTAGCGCGAGTGTAATTAAAAGAGTGAGGTCATTCGAGTGTTTGCTCTTGGAGAAGAAGGAGTTACTGAGCAGAGTAACTCGAACGAATCTGCAATAAATTTGTTGTTAAGTTTTCTATTTGCCTATTTATTCAAAGCACTCACGAACCAGCCACGACAAATATATCCGTAATTACTGCAAATACCATACTACTCAGTCATTGAATATTACATTTTTCATCAGAATTAATCTTCTTGTCCTCTTATGAGTCAACAGATATCTTTGAAGAAAGAAAGAATTTGTAACTTTATGGTTCGTCATAACAATCTTATAATTTTAAACAATGTATACCTCATCTTAAAGTGAACAGTAAATTTTCCACCACAATTTGAATATTTAAAGAATGTTGATGTTTTACCCTTCTGCAATCTAAAGTTATGCGTAGCATTGTTAAAATTCATGTACCTGTGCTTTTAAAGGATAGCTATTTGATCCATTGAGTCATACGAACTGTGCTGCAGTATTTTGTCGTTGATTTTTATTTTCCTTATATTTGTTGAAATAGTTGATTGAAATTCTTTTATGATTTCCGTAGCAATAACGTAAGAGTGGTAATGCTAATAATGGAATATACATCATATTTCAATTTGCAGACCCTTTTCTGGCAAGATATTGAAAGATTTTAATGCTCAAAGACTTCTTTGACTGTTTAGAGAAGCTTACCTTTCTTTCGTCCGAAAGAATATCATCTTAGTGGGGACCTGTAAGTTCTTCACATAGAAGGGTAAAGATAATAATAATTGCACTAGATAATCGCTTTTCATTTTTTTATCGCCTTGCTTTGAGGCTTAAGAAATTATTTTGTATCGAAACTTGATATCGAAAGACTAAAGACATGATCGGAGATCGAGGCTTATTCATAAAGAAAATTTCCTTAATTAACATTAAGAAAGCACTTATACATAGAAACATTTATTGGAAAAGATACTACAGTCATTGAGAAAGCTTGTGAACACCACGGAATTCGATATTTATATATATAATGGAAATGTAGAAAGGATCCATAATGCTCTGTGTTGTTTTAAATTATCATAATTAATATAGATGATCTTCGGAAAAATAAACTACGCCAACTGCTTATTTGTAACACTGATCGAAATAATCGATGTAATTGCAAAAAAATTTTAATTGGTGTTATATGTTTATTCAAAACTTCATTACAAATTTGCTCCCACACTGAGTTAAAGAAAGAAATAGCAGATATTTTTTCTTTATATAACTGATGTAATGTAAGAGAATAGGAAGTGTTGCTGCCGTTCAGAATAGCTTCCGCCTAGCATCATGCAATCGAGATATTTATGATGTACCATGGAAATGTAGATATTCTCCCACCCGCAGAATGGAAAAAAGGGAATAACTATAGTATGTTCAACCACTGAGTTCTTTCGCGCCTATCTGACCCACAGTATCTGGAACAACAAGCAAATCTGCAGAACCATAATGCTCTATTTTGCCTGTTTGAAACTGATCTTCAGAAAATTAAACTATATGAGCTGCTTATTTTTTATACAGATCGAAATAATCGATATGAATGAAAATTAATTTTAATTGGTGTTACATTCTATGTATTCACAAACTTCATTACAGATTTGCTCCAACACTCAGCTGGAGAAATAGATAAGAGATATTATCATCCTATATAATTGATTTAATCTTAGAAAGTGGTTTTATCATTTATAAAAGCTACCTACTAAAGGGTTGATACATTAGCCTTTCTAAAAACTTAGTTTGTTATCTGTTATCGAAGTGGAAAATTTACTTTCCAGATAAACTACATATGTAGAAATTTGGTTATTGTGTGGAATATTCGTAGAATAGCCTAAATATATTTTCAACAACGCACATACTTGCAACTAAATTCCAAGCTCTTTTCTAAATCTGCATTAATTTCTCTTAGCCTTTTTCTGACACATACGTGCTTGTTTATTTATAGATTATGCACTTTGTCGTCCGTCATGTCTAACAACAAGATTCCACTGGCCCTCATCAGTGCCGTAGCTCAGAGCTTCGCGTCTTCGATGACTCCTTCGACCCCAGCACCACAGGAATACACTACAGAACGTCCAGTGTCCTATCATGCCCAAGAATCTTCTGACAGTGGTGGTAGTGGGAACAATGGTGGAGGAAGCATGACAGATGCAATAATCAGTCTTCTAGGAACACTGGCCCAAATGGGGCTGGGCGATAAAGGACCCGGAGCAACGAAAGACTCGTCGCTGAGGTAATCCATTTCTGACAATTCTCCCATAAAATTTGACATCAGTCGATGTTTCCCAATGCTTAAAAATCAAACATACACTACTCAGTGTGACAGTATATAAAAAGCTAAAACCATACGGACTACAGAAAATACTCCATGAATGCAAACAACATCTTGTTTAAAGCATAAATCTTTACTGAACAGAAAACAGGTTTTTTAATAACTAAATTCTGTACATATTCATCAACAATATATTTTAAATATATTAGAACTACATTCAGTGTTGTCTAGCTTGGTATAATAATATATCCTTTGTCTTGGCTCATATTCTGTACTTGAATTGACATTGATTACAATACATACCCAAACATCCATTAAATTCTTAATCGCTACAATCTCCCAGCGATTTTTGTTAGACTCCCAATACATCCCATACATCACCCTCCCAATACATCTTTGAATTTTATAGCATTTTTTGTATTGTTTATATGCGTTTACTATTTTTGAAAACAGTAATTAAATTAATATGGTTTTATTATAATTTTAAATCACTTTTTTTTCCTTATGTCTTTATACATTTATCAAAAGAAAGGCTCAATTTAGAAGGTAATAATTGATGGGTAAAAGTGAATTTTAGTGTGCACCCAGCTGCGCCAACAATGCCAAGTCGCCAATAAAGATGGCGGACAAAATAAACAAATACTTCCCCGGAACAGTTACGGTTACTATTTCCCGCCTTCTAATTAGGACTTTTTACTGATAAGTATTGTTTGTTCTTTTTTCATACTGCCCGGTGCCTTCTACAGATGCCGAAGACATTTGTAGTAGGCACCGGGCAGAATTTTTTAACTTAAAAAAACATCCTACTGCTTCGCTAGCAGCGGGAGCGGGAACCTAGTAGCTTCGCTAGCACATTGAACATAAAGACTGTGTGGATAACAGAAACAGTACATAACCAAGAGAAAAGAAAAAACGGAGAAATAAGCAATCGGCACATTCTCCATACAAAATTTCAAACAAACATACTTTTCCCACCTTCATCAACTCGTAAAAAATATATATTCCACTCACCCTTCATCCATTCTACCGGTTCGATATCAAACCATTCTCAATACAAAATTTCAACCAAGCATCCTTTCCTAACTTCATCAACTCGTAAAATATATATATATGCATATTTAACTTACCCTTCATCCATTCTACGGGTTCGAAATACTCCCGACATAACAAATTATGAAGGGAACCAACCATAACACCAAAAGTATTACGAGAACTGCGAAGAATTCCATTACAGCTGTCTTTTAAAGTGAGAATGCAGACGATTTTTTTTAAAGCACATACTGACAATTAAAAATTGCAAAAGAATAAATATTTTCTGTTCGTATTCACATTAAAAAAAAGAAAGAAGAAAATATCTTTTAATTATAAGCTTAACTTTTTTTATTTAATAAATTTTTATAATAAAGAACAAAATTAAAATCTTTAATTGATATTTTTAAAATATTTTTAATTTAACATTTTTCATAATGTAATTGTAGTTTATTTACAACTGAACCATTGCAAAAAATAGTAAACAAAACAGCAGTA
>JAPMOR010056210.1:0-10991 GCA_026543865.1 Argiope aurantia | reverse complement strand
CACACACACACACACACACACACACACACACACACACACACACACACTTCAGAAGTAAGAGTGGTTTTGGGTTCTAGGAACCACGATCGGTAAAAAATTGAAGAAGTCGTGTCATGAGAACCATTGCAATAGGTAGTCTTCCTATAGGAATCTACCTAAAAAAACTCCTTCATATCTGACACACGTTGTTTTCTAACCGAAGTAGCTGTTTGAAAAATCCCGCATCTTGGCAAAAGTATCATTTTACAAGTAAACTGTCTTACAACGCACCAGACGTTTTGTGAAAGAATGACGCTGTTAGCAATAAACTAAATTTATCAATTAGCCATCACAGTACTCTAAACTTCAGAGAACTATTCTTTCATCAGAAGAATGAAAACAGTGATGCGTAAATACAATTTCTTAGATATTCTCTGACAGAAGTGGGATTAAAAGGATAAGTGAAACTCTAGACTAAAATGAAAACAGTGACAAGGCTATTCTATATTTTTAAGACGGAAATTACACCAGAACAGTTTTCCACTCGTAAATTCGAGATGTCATAACAACATTTGCAAATGGCACCGAGTCGATAAGCTCAGCACAATTACACGTGCGAATGATTTATGATTGGAACATTCTGCGCTGATCAACAAAACATCTCTATGAAGGAGCGGGTAAAACACGATCAGAACTCTATGGGAATGTTCATGCTGGATTTGTTCTGGATGAAGACAAGAAATTCTACTGTTCAAATACCAAAAATTATAAAAATGTATTGTTTAGCTCAAAAGCCGAAGTTTAATTTCGGTAAGTTGTTTTAATAATATATTATTTAAAACATTCTTATGCTAAAATAATCAGGAAAAGAGCTAAAATATTAAAGAAAACAATTCATAACTATTAGGAAGTTTTAACAATCCCTATAGTAACAAAGAAAGCAACTAAGATTATAAAATATCGGGAAACGATCTGTTATATTTGTATATTTTTTAAATGATAGAATTTATGTATATAAAATGAATTTGCACCGCAAATACTTTATTATCAAGGAATAAGGCTTTTAAACGATAAAAAAAATTGGATGTCATTTTCTTTGAAACGTCCTATTACGATCTTATAATTAAAACACTGGGAGTAGGCTCCTCAAAATTTTCTCAACATATTCTTTAAGAAAGATGTCATACCAGAGAATGCCTTGCACAGCATTGGCGTACAATAGTTACGAAATATTAAACTTTGGCGTGAATTTAGCATTTTTACTGAATTTATCGTGTGATCCTTGGCGAGTTATTTGGCGATTAAGCCCCGATATAAGGGTAATGGTATCTGAAAAACCAAATCTGTCTTTTACATGAATTTTTCCAAATATATTGAAACAAAAATTTGTTAAAAAAACTACACTTGTAGTTACAAAATCCCATATCAAATTTAATATATTTGAACTCATTGCGTTTACATGTTTCTAAAACTACAAATCAACAGAAGGTCTACCGCTTGCTGGATTTGGCTCAAAATTTGATAGGTGTTATTAAATATGTGCATTGAATTTTATCTATCTCACGTTAATTTATATTCAAACAACTGACAGACTTCCTCTGAACGGATTTCACTCAACATTTGAAAGAAATCTACAAATTTTGTATAAAGACCGCATATCAAATTTCATCCATCTATTTCTAAGCGTTTTTGGGTTATTTTCTTCACAGATAGACAGACGGACATTTTTTTTAAAATATGTTTTTCGAAACTTAAGGAGGTCGACAATGCGGCGATTCGTCAAAATATTAAGCTCTCATTTTTTGACGATTACTTTACTTTCTTAATACTATGTATGCAAGAAAGAAAAAATAAATAAAATGAGATATCCATTAAAGATAAATAAAAATTCACACAATCTATTTGTCAATCGCGCAGTTACTAAATAACATCAATATTATTCAGAAGCATACCGTGGTTATGTATCTTCAATCATTTTAATTATTTTTCTCTATACATCTAATCAGCTATTGTGCGAATCAAGTTTAGATACGATAAAGTGAGAAGTTTCTGACTTTATAGCTTAAAAGAATAGGTTTTTGAAATTATAGCCAAAAAAAGAATGCATACAATCACAGTAAAACATATTTAAAATTAAAAAAAAGGGAAAACATTTTATTGACTACTTTTGTAAACTTACTTACCACATGTTTTTCATTATTGGAATTAAAAGATTTTATATTAGACATAAACTTACTGTGCTAAAAATTTGAGAAGAGTACCAATGGCAGGGAAAGATGAAGGAAACTCGATATTTAGTGATCATGTGAAAAGGCTTAAACTGCTAGAGAGCGTTACATTGTTTGTTCTATTTCTTACTAACTTAACGAATAATTTAGAAATAGTAAATTTTAGCTTTCGTGATAGGAGATATTACTTGGAAAGTCTAAAAGTTCATCAGCATGTAATACTGTTTGACATTTTGACGTAGCAGATGATGATACGACATGATATCCCAATTTGTACAAAAAATACGAAGTACGGAATTTTTTCAACAAACATTTTTTCTTTCCGTTATGGGTTTGTGATTTACAAGTCTTCACTATCAGAAGATAAATTTATAACTTGTTAATTTTAATTGTATCAATTGTAGTCTGATTGACATTCATTCACTACATTTACTTTTTCGTATATTTAGTATAGAAAAAATATAACAATAACAAAAAAAAAAAAAAATTTGAACACGAGATTTTGACGAATCTCTAAGTTTTTAACCTCCCTGAGTTCGAAAAACACATTTTTGAAAAATATCCGCTTACCTGTAACAAAGAAAACTAAAAAATTTTTACTCTAGGTGGATGAAGTTTGGTATGCAATCTTTGATCAAATTTTATCTATGTTTGAGCAAAATCGGCTCAGAGAAAGTCTGCATGTCTGGTTGTTTGAATATAATTTAACAAATTATTTACAAAAAAAAAAAAAAAACTAAGTAGATAAAATTCAATACACAGAATTAATATCTATATTTAAGACATTTTTCGAATTTTGAGAGAAATCGAACAAAGAATCGACCGTCTGTCCGTCTTTACTTTCAGAAACGCGTAAACGTGATAATTGAAAGACGCAGTGACTTAAATATATCAAATTTGATATGGGATTTTGTGACTACATGCTATATTCACACCAATTCGTGACTATTACACACTAATGCCAAACGCTAACTGGGATAACTTTATTAGGATACTAGCCGTCTTTGGCGACCAGCCGGTTCGCCAATATTAATGTTCATTAAAATTTTAATAATTAAGTATTTTATGCAATTTCTACTTTAAGAACTTCTTCATCAAAATATTTTAAAACTTCAAATTTTGATAGTCATATAATTTACTCATAATATTATAAAGGCCCTCAGTCATAACGTAATATGTATCTCTGTAAGTTTCTGTTAGCTGCCGTAGAATTTTTGCTTTAAATTAAAGCGGAAATGATGAATCTGCAATTAATATAATATTTTTTACTGAAACTAGGCATTCTTTTATAATATGATTACTGAAAACAGAGTCACTGAGCGTTTAAACTTTATGGGCACTAAAGAATATAAATTTATGTCATATCTCAAGAATTTGTCAACAAAATTTTCTCAGATTCATCATGAGCAGATCGATTAATTAACAATGTTTAATTTTAAATGCATTAAACACTAAGAAAATAAAAGGAATCGTTTAAAATAATCGGTCGAAAACAGGTTAAAATAAACTACTTAAAAATCGATATACTTAAAACTATAAGCATATACAAAAAATATATAACTAACATAAATGCAATTTAATTACAAAAGCACACAACTAACCTAAAAATAATTTAAATTAAGTACGAATCAGAACACAATGCGCATGCGTGAATTTTCAACGCCAGTTACGGTAACGCAAATACGTGAATTTTTCTACGCCAGTTGGGGTAACGTTATGCAGATTAGACATTTTTAATTTCCTTTATTCTGTTTTATTTTAATTCAAAAGTACTTCAGAATGAATCTGAACGATCGATTAATGAACAACGTTTAATTTTAAATGCATCAAACATTAAGAAAATAAACAGAATCCTTTGAAATAATCGACCGAAAAATGTTAACCCTAGCGTCATTAGCGTTGGAAAAAAAATGAAGCCTTACTCATTTGGCGGTGGGGAAAATGAAAAGATTTTTTGGCGGGAAAGTTAATTTTTAATTAATAATTAAAATTCTAATTAAAAATTCAAAAAAAGGGACCCCAGGTGCACATTCCCGACCTCCAAGGTATACACGTGGCAAATTTGGTAGCTCTATGTCAAACGGTCTGGCCTGTAGAGCGCCAAAACTTACACACACATACACACACACACACATTGAGATTTATGTAAGTATAGATATAAGAGAAAGTTTTTGGGAGAAAACTTCCTCTGGTTCATAGTTATAATTAAAGCTTCATAGAAATTCTTCTTTAAGTTCATTACATTAATGAAAATACATAGCATTTGTTTTTGAGTAATATCTTTTTCCATGGCCCGAGTTTTAGATAAATCATTTAAATTTTTATTAAATCATATAATTTTGCTTACTTTCTTTGTGCACCAGTCGCCCCCTCACCCCTACATTTCTCGAAGGGTTAACAATGCTAACAGTTCCTTACGAATCAACAGCTCAGCGCTTGAGTTTCTTGTTAGTTCTTATAGCTTGAGGGACCTCATTAAAAGTATACTTCTTAGATCAGCACTCATTTTTATAATAATGATGAAATGAAAATAAGGGGGAGCACAGTTATAGAATCCATTTTGTAGAGGTACAGCATTCAGTTTTTGTGATAGCGGTTTTAATTTTCCTATCTGTGAAAGTTTACGACCCAATTTTTCCTTGATGTGAAGATAGCGTCCGTCTTCATGTATTGGAACTATACATTTTGTGCCAATATTTAGAAAAAGATTTTATGGAATTAGGATATATTTTCCGTTAGTAGTTACTAAAGTAAAAAATTTAGTATTTCCATAAAGAATAATCTAGTATGTCTGAAAAATAGCTGCATAAAAAGGAAAAATATTTTAGTTTTGTTTAAAATGTGCTGCAAAATTTTGAAAAATTCAAGTCATTCAATTTTACATTTATTAAGATGAAGCGCATCTGAACACTCAAATATCTGTCGGGTAACGAAGCAATTTATCGTGCATCAAAATCAATGACAAGACAGAACAGAGTATTTTTCCAATAGTCATTCGCTATTATAAAAAGACGCATTCTATTTTTCATCCTGTATCTTATTTGTTTGAAATGATATTTCAATTCTAGATATTTTAAGGATACATTTATCACCAATAGTTATGAAATTTTAAATTCAAGATTCTGATGGATGATGTTATTGTTGTTATATCCTCTGTTATTATCTTCTGAAGTTTTTTCGTCATTATGAGCATTTAAAATTTCTTTAGATTCGTTTAAGTTAATACACTGAGTGATAATTTTCTAAAAAAAATTATTTGTTTAATAAAACGTTTCTCTTTTCTCCCAAAACACATTTTGAAATAATGGTTTTGTTTTAACTTTCCCAGTATTTTTAATATTTTCTTAATGTTTATTAAACAAAACATATTTTTAAATTATTTAATTGACTCAATTTTTATTCCCCACTACAATCGGTTTTTAGAATTGTGTTACCATAGCAACATAACATTTAATCATGCTGCTGAAAGTTTGAAAATTGCATTAAAAATGGTCTCAACCAGATAACCCCCACCCCTGCAATAAATAGCCTTTCTTAAAATGCATTTGCTGAAATCTCTTTGTCAAACAGGTATTAATGATATTGATACAAAGAATTATCGATTTTGTTTTACAATTTGAATTTGAACCAATACATATAGTGGGTTAGCGACTTTTTAACTATAAATTAGCTATTAATTTAATAAATATAGCGAGAAAACTTTTTAACAATTTGTAAATAAAATTCTTAGTCGAGTTTAAAAAAAGAACGTTTGGCCAAAACAAACGAATGTTTCAAAATATATTTTTAAAAATTCTAATTAAGTATTCTTCCATGTCCTATCAAGACCTGTATATATCCACAGTTATGTGTATCTAAACACATCAACTCAAAAGCAACTACCTAGATAAATGAAATTTGGTGCACAGTCATAATACTAGAATTGCAGATTTACATCAAAATTTTGACTCAGTTGATGAAAAAGAAGACATTTAAATTGGGTGCTCTGATTTCTTCGCATCTCAAAAGACGCCAAATTGTGCTAAACGTACGAGATTGTATAAGAGAAAATACCCCTTCTCATTAGTTTCTCATTATCTTCTCACATACTGAAGAAATACAAAGAAAAGATTGCAATCATCGCAACATTTTGCATCTAGATTTTGATTAATGGCACAGTTTCTAACCCCCCCCCCCACCTTAATCGAGACAAAAGTAATGCTAAATTATGTCTGAGTGTGCAGTGAAATAATTGGAAAAAATGAGACATAAGGTCCTTTTTGAAAAATCAAAATTTTAATTTGCTAACCCATCTTTGCATGATTTTTTGTGAAATAAATCAGGGTGATATAATTCATGCTCTAAATTAAAGAAAAAAAAAAGCTTTATAATCCCCTATATATTATCCCAAACAATAATATGAAATAACTAAAAAAACGGAATGATGGAAATACCCATCAACATGCAAATTTACATGTTAAGCTCAGCACAAAATCTTCAATGTCCCTCTCTTCTAAATTTCTCCACTCATTATCACTTTTAGCCGGCGTCCTGGCATAGGGGTAGCGCGCCTTCCCCGTGATCTGGGCGTCCTGGGTTCGAATCCTGGTTTGGGCACGGTTCTTCTTCCGTTGTTCTATCTGTGAGATGTGTGAATGTGCCCCCCCCCCCCTGTAAAAAGGAGTTATGCAAGCGAATGAGTGATGCGTGAGTAGCCAAGTCATACTCTTGGCCCTAGTTGGCGCTACTATAAAAATAAGAGACGCTCCCCCACCGGCTTAAAATCGCCGTCTTTGTAACAGCGGGCTTGTCCATGACAAGTGCCATAAGAAACAACAAACAACAACATTATTACTTTTATTATCAAAAAATATCCGATTAATTATTAAAAAAAATCAAGAAATCGCAGGTTTATTCCAAACATAGCAAACAGCAGAATGGCAAGTTCAAAACCGCTATTATGATTATGGCGTTTGTTTCTTTTTGACAGCTACGTTCCTTATTGCGCAATAGTCGTGAAAAAAGTTGCTAGCAACAATCAATTTACAGTACACCCGTTTTGAGTACAATTTTTCGTTCACTAAATGTTATGATGGAAATTTCCAACATCATGCAAAGAAGGGTCAGTTCACATTTTCGACCAGTTTCATCCGCTTGAAAAGCTACTTTTCCAAAACATGCCATCTCGAATTTCTTAATGATACAAAAGAAATTACTTAAAAAAGGAGATATATTTGAAAATATCCTTTTAATAAGTTACAAATAGCATTGCATTAAAACATCTCTAATAAATTTAACTATTAATTTTAATTTCCTGCTCTTTGACATCAATATCCAAAGAAAATGATGAATTTCTAATTGTTGTGTTTATTTGCAAATGCATGCTGTCAATTCAACAACTGAAAATATTGATATATTATTCCTACAAAGGCAATTATGATAGATTATGTATTTGATACAGATTGTTAAAGCCAAAATTTGCCTTTGTTTTACTTTTTGACAATAGTATTCCAAAACCAAGCACTTGGGAAAGAAAATAAATACCATTAAGGAAGAATTTATTTCCATCTTTGGCAAACAGAAAATACCATTCTAATCTTCTGTATCTATCTTCGGAAGATCTCAAATACATATATCTATACTTCAGGATTGAAAGAACATTTGGTATTCGAAATTTGTTGAATGAATTTAAGAGGACGAGGACCCACTTCAGTCGATTGAAAACTGAGAAGCAATATTATTAAAACATTTGTAGCACTTGACCTCTACTTCAAAGACACCAGATATCTGATTGGTAATCGCCAGAGTGGCTGGACTTGCTCTTTCATGAAAGTGATCAAAACCTGTTAACATTATTATCTCTCAAAATGTAATTTAAATACTGCGTATTAAAATTCAAATAACAAAGCGGTCTCATTATTTTGTGATAAAATGTGTTACTGATAATTGGTACGTCCCGTCAAATATTTATCTCCTAGTTATAATTAAGAGAGTTAAAAATATCTAAAACAAAAATGAATTAGTTCAATTTCTTCAAGGGACTTCAAAAACGACGTGTTTCAGATCTTGGTTCAAATTGCCATACATTACTTTTTGCAAAGGTACGTTATAAACATATAGGTTTTTTTATTACTTTCTCGTTTACTTAGTATTGAAAAAGTATGGTAATTGTCAAAAAAAAAAAAAAAAAACCCAGAGATTTTGACAAATTTCCACATAACAGTTCTCCATGTGTTCGAAAAATACATTTTAAAAAAGTGTCTGTCTGTCTGCCCGTGATAAAGATAACTCAAAAACGCTTTGATCTAGATGGATGAGTATTGGTGTACGTCTTTACGTCAAATTTGTAGATTTCTATCAAATTTTGAGCAATTTCATCTCAGAAAGTCTGTCTATCCGATTGTTCGAATATAATTTAACAAATTCATTACAAAACGAAGATGGCTAGATAGATAAAATTTGATACGCAGAATTAACATCTATAATCTAGAGACCTTCCAAAATTTGAGCCAAATACAACAAGGGATTGACTGTCTGTCGGTCTATACTTTCAGAAACATGCAATCGCGATAACTCAAAAACGCCTTAACTTAAATATATCAAATTGAGTATGGGAATTTGTGACTACAAGAGTAGTTTTTGTTTGAATCGGTTGGAAAGAATGCATCTAAGAGAAAATTCAGTTTGCGGATACTATTAACCTCATATCAAGAATTAATCACCAAAGTAATCGCCAAAGATGAAACGATAGATCCAGTAAAGATGCCAAATTCACGCCAAAGGTTAATATTTCGTAGTTATTGTACGCCTTTTCCGAGGAAGGCGTTTACTGGGATAGCACCTTTTTGTAAAGAGTATGCGAGAAAGTTTTGGAGAGACCACTCTCACTATTATATAATATAAAGATTTCAGAATTATTTAGAATCATTATTAAACTTGTAATCTCAAGCAGTGCAATAAATGTTTTCATCATTCTCACCATTTTCATCTCTTTGAGACATCCTAAAATTTCCAACCCTGCAATCACGCAATTAATAAAAGTAGGTTTTCATTCAAAAAGTTTCAAGTCATGTTCGTCTTTTTAAGAATATTATAGGAACCGTCTTTTGGCTAGCTCCACTGTGTGTGAAAAAAGTACAATTTTCAATTTCTCATGTGCGAAATATAAGAGAAATTATTATACTCATCAAAAAAATCCGAATTAACACGATACTTACAAAACGAAGATAGCTAGATAGATAAAATTCGATACGTAGAATTTTAACGGCTATAATATGAACGTCCCCCCCCCCCCCCCACCGTCCGTCGGTCTATACTTTCAGAAACATGGAAAAGCGATAGTTCAAAAATCTAGTGACTTAAATATATCAAATTTAGTTATTTCAAGTGTAGTTTTGTATCAAATTTTTATTTCAATCAGTTCTGGAAAATTTGTCTAGGACACAAATTCGATTTTTGGATACCATTCAAGGATTAATCGCCAAATAAGACGCCAAGGATGATACGGCAGATTCAGTAAATATGCTAAATTTCAGCCAAAAGTCAATATTTCTTAACTATTATACGTCAGTGTCATATAAAGCGTTCTCTGGCATGACAATTTTATTAGAGTATGAGAGAAAGTTTTTGAGGTATCAGTACCTCTGGTTTTTATAGTGATAAATAACTGGAAGGAACGCAATGAACTAAAGCGTAAATGATCATGAACTTATTAGATTAGTCGCCATTAAGAAAGGCAGTACCTATTTCCAAAAAATTATGTTCTATTGCTAGATAAAATTACACGGGTGTTCGTTTTTACTATCTATCGCCTAACGAATACTAATCAACTGGAAAATTTTCAACTGACCAGAAGTACACTGAATTGGCCAATTGTGATTAGATTATTCTTAATCCGGATAACACTAGATCAAGTGTATATTTGAACATTGATGGCATATTGAATTGGAATACTCACCTCAATCATTTAACATTGAAACAACTACTATTCAATAACAACAACTATTCAATTTTCCCAAAATAGCTGACAAATCCTGGTGAATAACTCTTCGACACAGAAAAATATTGTCTAGGACAGTCATTAAAAGGATGCTTGCTCACGGAGCTGGAGTGGTGCCTCCATCCAAAGGTTAGACTAGCAATAAAGCTCTGTTCCATTCAAAGAGACTTTCTGTTAGCAATTACGGGAACGTACAAGACCACATCTACTGCAGAACTTCAAGTTATCTTTGGCTTGCCTCCACTTCATCTGCAGCTCCAGATGATGGTAAGAATGACTGAACTGTACAGACTCTGCAGAATCATACATGATATGCCACATATCAACCCATACGAGTATGAACACGGAGCTACGAGCTGGACGTCACATCCCTCCAAACATCTCCAAACACATCAAATTTCGTTGGAAGACGGTGGATCTCAGAATTTAGGAATTGGGATCTATACAGATGGATCAAAATTCTCAACAGGAGTTGAGGCTGAATTTTGTGTCACGCAGGATGCAGTCACTATACACCAATGGTCAACCAGCCAATCGAAAGAAAACGCGGTCTTGCAAGCTGAATTAATATCACTTAATAGAGTAGTCAAATATGCACCCTCTATTCCTGCATTAGATCCAATCAGTATTTACGTCAACAATAAAGCAAGTAAACAAGTCTCAAGTTCTCCAAAATTCAATATCCAATTAGCAAGGGATACACTCACCCTTTTTCTTGTAAATCCTCACATTAATATCTCATGGATCAAGGCACATGTAGGCTATGACGGAATGAAGCTGCGGACAAACTAGCCAAAATAGTGGCT
>JAPMOR010056195.1:4203-18762 GCA_026543865.1 Argiope aurantia | reverse complement strand
CTTTTAGTTAAACCACTTCAATATTAATTACCTAAAGAGTTTAGTTAGCGAAAATTTAATTTCGTTAAGTGGTTTAGTGTGAAAATATTTGGAAATCCAAGTAGCAGAGACAGAATGATGGCACTTTTCGCCGGGCATTTTGCTTAACGATTTTTATAATTTGTTTAAACAATAAACCAAATTTTATTAAGCTCGCCCAAAACTGTCATCACTAATCATTAAAATTATGTAGGGTTTTCTTCTTAAAAATGGTGCTTAATTTCCTCAAACCGGCTTCTATACATCTAATTCATAAATTGGTTCAAATTTATGAATTAGATGTAGATTAACTTGCTTTAATAAATTATCATTTAATTTCTTTATTTTAAAGAAGCACAAATTAGAAAATGAATTCTCAGCTAAAATGTAATTTTTTAATTTTTTTAAAGGTATTTTTATAAAATGAAACCAAAATATTAGCAATAAATTGCCAATGAATATCAATGGTTTTGAACTGATTTTGATGTTTTATGATTTTGATTTCGCAACTTAAACTGCTGGTTACACTTACCGAAATCGTTAAGAAAATCTATTAGCTCTTTAATTTTATAGTCCTCTTTTATATATCTCTTCTACAAAAGATTAATCTCTCAAATTAACTTAATAATAATTAATTAATTAATAATTAGTACAATTATAAATTTATTAAATTATAATTAACAAATTACTAATATATTAAATAATTGATCATTTAATAATAAGTAATTTTAATTTTCTTTTTACTTTAAAGTAAATAAATAAATTTATTTACTTTAATAAATTATCATTTAATTTCTTTATTTTAAAGAAGCACAGATTAGAAAATGATTTCTCCGCTGAAAATTGCATGTATATTTTTTTTGTTGATTAATATTATAATAATTTTATTATAATTAATATAATTTTATTTTAAAGATATTTATATAAAATGCAATCAAAATATTAGCAATAAACTACTAATGAATATCAATAATATTGAACTCTTCTCATTTTAATTCCACGTATACTTCCGCATGGACTTACCAAAATCATTGAGAAAATCTATTAGTTCTTTCTAAAAATATTGCTCTCTGAAATTATTTGAACTATAATTATATTAATTAATAATTAATATAATTATTAATTTTTTAAATAAAATTAGTAAATAATTATTATATTCTATAAGAAATTAATAAAATATTTTATTATTTTATAATATATTATTTTATTTTATTTTTTACTTTAAAAAAGTATTTTAAAGTAAATAAATAAACTAATTTAATTTAATAAATTATTATTTAATTTCCTTACTTTAAGAAGAACAAATTAGAAAATGATTTCTCAGCTACAAATTACGTATATTTTTATATTTGTTAACTAATATTTATAATTTCATTTTTAAGATTTTTGCATAAAATGCAACCAAAATATTAGCAATAAACTGCAAATGAATATCATTGATTTTGAACTTGTGGTGAAAGCTTATAAGCCAGTTAACAGCTACAACACACTAGCATTTGCTTTTGTATTCTGGTCATGTTACTCGGCTGCGAACCAATAGGTCCCAGGTTCTATCCTAGCGCATCACAAATCCACCAAACTCTTCTAATTTCAACGGTATTTTATACTTCTGGATGGTTTTAACGAAATCGTTGATAAAATCTATTAATTCTTTCTAAGAATATTATTCGCTTTATACTTATGGTTACATATATGTTTTCTAAAAATATCACCTCTCAAATTACTTAACTACTGAAAGACCAAGTTAAAAATTGAGTGAGTGATACTAATATTTTAGTCACTTAATGCCTTTTCTATCTTTTTGCGCAAAATATGAGACTTGCTTCAATATGGGAAACAGTCGATATGTATTATAAGTGTTGTGGAAAAATATTTAAATTTATATACTGAATGTTAAAGAATACTTTGATTTTGGCATTTTAGATCAGCAACTTAAAAAAGTTATCGAGTACCACTTTAAAAAAAATTGCTCGAATTTTTACTTGCTCGCCCTTCACATAGTATATTGTATAAAAATTTGAAAAAAAGTTTTGATGATCAAAAATATAAATTGCTGAAATTCTATCTTTACAAAGAGAAGATAGTTTAAAAATAAATTAACAGTTTATTGTAAATCCTACTCTTCTTAACTAGTACATATTTACCAGAGCAGCTGTGCGATATCTTAATTTATAGATGGAGTTGTATTCTTTCAAGCCTAAAAAGTATTTTAAACCTTTCACAATGGATCAAAAGCAAATGTTTAGTTTTCAATTTTATAGTTATGCAAAATATAAAACTGAAAAAAAAATCATTTTCATATGATGATTATAAATCCTATTTTTTTAACTGGTGGTATTTGTCTGGAAAACTATGCGATATTTAAACTCATAGATTGAGCTGTATTATTGAAATTTATAAAGTATTTTTTACTTTTTATAATAAATCGAAAACGAATGCTCTACTTCCTATTCATAGATTATACAAAATGTAAAATTTAAAAGAAAATATTTCATTTTCCTATCAATGCTGAATTTCTCATATAAAAATTTTCTAACATTTGTAATCTTTCTCAATTTTAAATTTTCTTCATGCAATTTCTTTTTGAAACTTCATGCGTTTGTTCCTACTTTCAAAGGATGTATTTTATTGCTTTTTATAACATTCTTCAAAAATTTTCTGCCATTTTCAAAATTATATGTGCTTTTAAAATGTTTTGCGCTTTTATTTCTGAAAACTGAACTCCATGATATTTGTGCTATTAAAACTTTATATGCATATTTTAAACGAAGGGGAAAATATAGTGTTCAAGATAAATTTGAAATATTCAGCATGGATGTAAAATATAAGAAAAATCGAAAATTTGAAAAATAAAGATTTATAACTAGAGTCAATTTTAAGCAAACTTTTACAGAGTATACACTTTAAAGCCTTCCCTCTGTTTGAATTTAAACTCTGAAATAAGAAAATAATTATGTTTTTTTAAATAATAATAGCATGACTGAAAAAAGAAGCTCATAACAATTTTGCAATTTCAAAAAACTGCTTTTTATAAGTTTTGCTACCTGTGAGCGAATAAAATGAGGATAAATTTTTCTGATAAAAAATTTTTACTATTGTGAAACCTCAATTTTTTAATTGTAGTAAATGGTTTCATATCTATTTATAGGTATTTTATAAAGATACATTAAATATTTTTTATTTAAAAATAATTTTTTTCCTGTTAAAATTGTTTTTATACTGCAAGCTACGACTGATAAGAGGAAATTTATGATATTTATCGTATGTAAATCTGTATTTTTAGAGTTTGTGTTGTTTAAATAAATACTTTAAAATAATAAATGTAACAATTCTTCAAAAACATAAAGAAACCAATTATATTATTATTTATTTTTTAATGAGAGGATTGCTCCAAAAAGGAACGTAGCTATTAGCAGATATCCGTTATATCTTGCATTTCTAGTTTAATATCTTCTAACTTATTTCTAGTTTATATTAATTTCTAGTTTAAGTGGAAAAAATTATCAGATCTTAACTGACATTTTTAATTAACCAAAATTTTTCACGAAAATCTTCGAATAATATATATATTTTTTAAGATACATAATAAATTAAATAATAAATAGATACGCAATTTTTAAATATTTAATTTAGTTATTTATTTTCATGTCACACATAAATGAAAAAAAAACATGTTGCAAAATTCAGAAATAAAATAGTTGCTTATAAAAAAATAGACGAAAATGAGAATAGAATTTGAAATAATATTAAAAAAGGTAAATAATATAAGATAATATAAATTAAAAGTTGAAATGCAGATATTGAAATTTTATATACTTCACTGCATGATATATCCTATAATATGCATGTTATAATACTACAATGCATGAAACCTATCATATTATAATATATGCGTATTTATTTGATGGAGAGGTATAACGACTAATACATTTTGATAACTTTTTTTCATCTGAAAAACAGTTATCTAAATAATTAATGATTTGGTGTTTTTAGCACCAAATACCTTTCTCTTGATCATTTTTTTCTTTAAAAAAATAAGTTATTATAATTATTTAAATGATTTATATTTAATAATATATTGGTAATATATATAAAAAAAATATCCATGTGCAATGTGAAAAAGAGGTAATAAAGTAAAAGGATCCTTTTATCCTAAACACTAGGTGAAATTAGATATCTAAAAGCAATAATAATATATGTCATTTTAATAACTAGCATCAATACAAATAATATTTATAAGCGAAAAATTTAAAATCTGTAAATAAATTAGAAAAGCGTTTCAAATTATTTTAATTTAAAATAATGGTATTTTTGATTTTTTCAAAAACAGTCGAAGCATTTGTTTTTAACTACTAAGATTATTATTCTTCAAAATATACAACGGTTTACGTTAAATAGAGGGAATAGAGGACGTTGATATATTTCATATTTTTAATATTACCTGATACTGATATTTCTCATTTAAAACTGAATAGAACCAGAGCCTTCGTTGTGCTTAAAGAATCGATTCCGGAGCCAAGACATCTAAATTTAGATGTCTGCAAGATCATTATAATGATTATCGTTTTACAAGTCAGCTTCATTCATGGCACAGCCAATTCACAGCGAATGTTTCGCGTTTATATTCGTCTGTTTATTCTTTTGATACTATTAAATTTAAAAGGAAATGCCATGGTAGATAAGGTTCATCTTCAAAGCGCAAGTTTTTTTTTTCTTAAAAATTTTTATAAGCCTTTAGTTATTGCTTATTTCGCATTTGCATGAAATTTGAAATAGTTTTTGTCTGTTTCTTAGTACTCAAAGAAATTATAATTCTAATAAACAAATTCCTTTGCATGTCTTGAGGAATTTATTTATATATATTTTCAAGAATTGATATGTCCTTGATGTATTGATAAAAATGACCAACAGAGAAAGAAAAAAAATGAGCTGCTGAATGGTTTATTGTCATTTTAAAATGTCATCTCTAAAATATGAAAAATTTTATATATCATTGTATCGAGAGTATATAATATATATTGTCCGTATACGATATTAACGATTTTTTTTCTGTTATAGAGAGGGCATTTCAACAATAAAAACATCTTTATTCCTTTTTATGCATTTCATTAGAACACTGTCAGTATTGTCTTGTAAATCACACTGTAATATATATACGGCCTATATCCATTACATTGCCCATTTTTGCATATTTTCTTACATATCATTTCCTTTTGCTTTTGCCCTGGTAGATTTCACCTCTAGAAGAGTTCTTTCACTGCTGTTGTATTCATATTTGTGGAAATCAAATGTAAAAATTACATAAATTCATTTGGATTTTTATTTTCAGAAGATTTCTATTCGAAATTATGCTTACAATTTTGTTAAAAAAAGTGAGTAAAAAGTTATGAGTGACACTGAAAGAATAGTTTTTTTTAAATATTGCATGCGGCAGTATTATTAAAATAGTGAAAAAATACTTAAATAAAATTTTAATTTGTGTGGTATTGCATTTTGAAACTTTTCTTGAGAAAAAAATTTGCCTTTAAGAGTCCAACTATTTTGCTGTATGCCAATAAAAGGTTTGAAAAGTTGGCCTTTAAGTGAATATAAAGATTTATATTATATTTAACTAAATCTCTAAAGTTCTGTATACTTCATTTTTTAAATTTAAAAAAAAATTTGCAGACAAATAAACTTGTTATCATCGGAACTGAAAATGGAAAACAGATAAAGGCGATATCGCCCTTTAAAGGGTTAAAATGGAACCATTGCTATTTCAAAAGTGGACAACACTTTTCTTCGTACTTGCAGTTGCAATTATTATATCAGAAAACGATGGGTCTTTCATTCCTGTAATATTTCTGTCTTTTTTTAAATCAGCCAGCAGGATGATTGACTACTCCCCTGAGATATATTATTACTCACTGTGAGATGTAAAGCTTTATCAGCAAAGATAAAAAGTTATAAAGATGATCCGATGGGGATAGAAATAACTAGAGATGTTATCTTATTAATAAAGTAGAATTTGTTATGTTTTATTGTCAGTAACACCTTGTTGGGACGATGTTTCAAGTTTAATCTGACGCGTTATCTGAAGATTAACGTTCGCCTACTGTTTCGTATGAAAGATTAAAATGTTTCTTTAAGGCTGCAGCATTAAGTATTATTTTTTTATGAACATGTCCCAATATTTTAGTATTTTAAATCATTAATACTAAGACATGGCATAGAGATAATTCATATTAAAGAATCAAATAATAACGTTATTATAGAAGGTATCCTGAAATTAATGCAAGATTTGAATTTGCCACCATTCTTCTAGGAAAGTGTTGGCAATTATATTAAAAGGCCATTTTACAGCTAATAGCTTAAGATTAGCAAAAAGTCTAGAATTGCGCAATAAAGCTAATTGCTTTCCTTGTTGAACTTTATTTTAAAATTCCTTATTTTCTTATGGCGTTTCTTTCTATGTGGTGACTTCAAGACAAAGCTCTATGCCAGCAATCTCACAGGCACACATGCATTGGAGAAGAAAATGCAATGCTGCATCAGCGAAATTGAGCCGCATTGATGCAAAATGGTGATGGAAAATATCGGCAAAAGAGTGCGTATCCACCAGCAAAGCCGTGGAGGCCATTTGCCTTATGTATTATTCCATACATAACAATATCCTTTGTAATTACGATTCGATAAAATATTACAATTTAAAGAAAAAACTGTTTTTTAAATTTAATTAAAGTATTGCATTAACACGTTGTTCTATCGTGTAGCAGCTTACTTCTACTTACCCTAAGCTATCAGCTGTCAAATGGTTTTTTAATTGGATTGCCAACACTTTAATGCATGATTAGTGGCAAGTGCGAATCTTGTGTTAATTTTGGGACGTTCTTTCTGTGGAGAAATAATTGTGCTTATTAGATGAATCAATGATTTATACTGTTCTGATATCTTCACCTTCTTTTCCAGAATATTCATCTTTGGAATTAAAACCAGAAGAATACCCAGTACACTGCCAATAAAAGAATTTAAAGAAAATTCTATTTTGTACTTAATCAAAGCTTCAAAACTCCTAACTTGTTGAATTGAAATTACCAGATGGAAAGGGATATCATATTTCTTTGTGATAATTTATCTGTTATATCCAACTAAATGGTCAATTTTTATATAAGGAATTTACCGGGTGATCCAAAGTCAAGAACCACTTAAAAAACTAATAATTCGAAAACGAATAAAGATAAAAAAAAGATGCAGTTTACACCAAATAAATGGAAAAGAAACCGGATTTTGTACGACGCAATAAAAAAATTGTTATGTTTTCCACTAACAGATGGCGCTGTAGTGTCACTGATATTGGATTATGCGAGGAGACTATGATATTAGATATTTTCATTTGACAAACGGATTGCTTACTCAAATAACAAGTTGCTGAATTTTACAGCTGACGGACAGCAATGTGCTGTCCGTCATTCAGCAGCACAACTGTCAGGCAAGGAACAATACTTTAACAGCATTCAACAACATTTCTTCAGTATTGCAGACATATTTTGGCGGATGGCATCTTTCAAATTTTCCAATGCCTGAGGTTTGTCGCGGTATACCATGAATTTCTAGTACGCCCATAGCCAAAAGTCACAAGGTGTCAGATAGGGAGATCTTGGAGGCCATATGATTTGACTGATAATGTCACCCCAAATTTTGAGCGTATCAGTCGTTGTACTGGCACAAAGCTAAGTGGTGGTGCTCCATTTTGCATAAAGGTGACTGTCTGTAGTGCCTGACGCGTTTGCAATTCTAGAGAAATCTTGTTCTGCAACAATGCTGAATATCACTCACTAGTGACAAAAACAGTTTTTAAATCCGTTTCGGTGGCTTCCTTGAAAAAAAATGGGTCGAATAAAAAATCAGCGTTGAAACCACACCAGACGGTCACTTTTGGCTGATACATGGGTTCTTCAATAAATACATGTGGGTTTCTGTACTCCACACACTACAATTATGTGTGTGAACACTGCCAGGTAGCATGAAATGCGCATCATCTGCCCAAAGCACAGTGCGAAACCAGTCGTGCTGTTGTTCCATTTTAACGAAAACCCAATTCGTAAAATCTCGAGGCTGGATGAAATCGCCAGGTTTCAGTTCTTGGTTGTGCTGCAGCTTATACGGATATCGTTTCAGTGTTATTTGCAGTGTTCTCAAGACAGATCCGTAAGCCTTTCTGCCTCGAAACTTTTCGAGCGCAGCATTCCCCGTGTGCAGAAACGGCTGACATCGATTTCACAGTCTGTTCCACTCTCCGGACAACAGTATCAGATGCTGTAGGTGGGCCACTTCACGGACTTGAAGCCAAAGAACCTGTTGTTTCACATTTCTGCATCATGTTGGTCAATGCAGAACCTGTGATTGTCCTATACCATCTCGCATACCTTTCATGCTACAATATGCTCGCAATGCCAGACTGAAATTTTCTACATTTTTGTAAAATAGTTTAACTAAGACGGCTTTCTCCACTAAGGATAGTATTTCAATGCTTTCAGTTTCGACTAGCTGAGATGATGGTAGACTTTTTGGAGCGCCCGCCTTGCGTAGCAAGGCAATCTCCAAGATCCTGGTAGTATTGCGCCCTGGCGTCATAGAATGCCCTGGTCTTTTGGGCCTAATGGCAGAGAAAGTGGAACGTCGTGCAGGTAGCAGAGACAAGGGAGAAAAGGAAGAGTGGCAAGGAGAGTCTTCTTAAGTAGTATAGGGAGTGGACGAGTGGGAAGTCTTGATGGTTCGTGAGTGGCCAATCAGGAAGCTGGGTTATTGTAGTGGAGAGATCTAAACTTTTTGTGGGACTTAGCTGATCAGAGCATTCAGAATAATCATCATTTTCTCCTCCTTGCTGCTAGTTTTCTTGGATTGCTTAACTGCTTCAATTAATCTAGGGAATTCTTTGAGCACTTCTCTAAGTTCTTTCAGGATTTCCAGTGTTTCTATTGCCGAGGGCATTTCTTCATTAACTGTTAAAGTGGGCTACTCGTGTTGTTTTCTAGGTGTGGAGATAGGTTGGGGGTCTTGTTTGCTTGGGTTTTTTCTAATTATTTCAACATAGGTGGTTCTTCCTTTTATTGACGTTAGCTTGGGGAATTTGGAATATCCTTTCCAGGCAGCTGTGTGTCCGGTTTCGTTACAATTAACACAGACTGGGTCCTGGATTTTTTCCCTTATGCTGCAGCTCCTGGTAGCATGAGAGCCTCCGCATTTGATACATTTGGGTGTAAGTCTGCAGTTCCTTGCTGTATGATAGAACCCTGCACAGTTATAGCAGATGGTTGCGGATGTTTTTGTTCTGTAACTTTCTATTTTAATCTTCAGATGGAGGATGGATTTTTCATTGTAAATGTTTTCGGCATTCTTAGACTTCTTGACTTCTAGTTGGTAGATTGGGTAAAATGTCTTCATCCTGTAATTTCTGAGCTGGGATATTCTGATAAATCTTGTAGCATCTTTCTTCAAGTTCTTAATTTCTTCTTTATCAGCATCTGAGTCCTTTGAGTATAATTTTAATTGGCCTTTCATCAAAGCTTTCGGAGAGAGTGAATTCTTCTTTCTTTTCTGTCAGCATTTCAATAATTTTGGATCTTTCTTCTTCGTTTACTGGTTGTATTACAATGTTTTCCGTTTGTGGGAATTTTCTATGGATATCCTGAAGCGTGAGATTATAGTTGCTAGTCAATTTTAGATTTATGGTTGCTGGTCTAATATTAGTAATTTCTTGGGTATCCTGGATTTGGCTCAGTATCTCGTATTTATTTCTTGTGTCCATACTTTCCAGTTTTTCTACAATTTTCCTGATTTTAGCGGCTTTTCTTGGGTTTACCACCTGGTAGTGTTCATTGCTGCTTTCATTATCAGATTTTTCTTCGATAGCTGCTATCTGGGGGGGAAGGGGGCTGCTCATCTATTTCAGGAGCGTGATTATCACAGTTCATGATTGGGCATGGGCCTAGGTCTCCTAGCTCCTCTTCTGAGGTATCTATATTAGTTTTTATTCCTTGATATTTAGCGTAGTCATCTAAGTACTGGGTCGTATGTTCTAATCTATTTTCCTTCATCTGTTGTAGGGTGTCAAGAAAGGTTTTTGCTATAGAGTTAAATTGTTTCGTTCTATTCTGTAAATATTGTATGCGTGCACAAAGATTTTTGTCCTCATCATGCGATCTACAGTTTCTTTTGATACAGGGTTTTGCATTTTTTAACCTTTCCTCAGTCAAGGTAATTCGTCTATTGTTTTCATCTGCCCATTCCTCTTTATCTCTCGCAGTCCTAATATGATTACCGATGTAAGCTCCTTCTCCCAACTTCTTTAAACTAAATCTAGTATCTTTCAAGTTTTTGTTCCACATGCTTAAATCATTGCAGTGTTTTTCAATTTCCTGGATAATTTTGGTAGGATAGAAATGGCTTTGTGGATAACCACTCCTGCCACTGTTCGTGCTCCTAATACTGCTCATACTCATACTCCGGGAAATGCTGGAGTCATCCGAGCGTCCGTCTCCTTCCATGGCTAGAGACGGAATATTTCAGTTTCGACTAGCTGATGAATCCGCTCTTTTTATACTACTTGTGTTGCTTGCGTAATCCGATATCAGTGACCCTACAGCGCCATCTGTTAGTGGAAACAGAACATTGTTTTTTATTGCGTTTTACAATATCCGGTTTCTTTACCATTTATTTGGTGCAAACCGCATCTTTTTATCTTTATTCGTTTTTGAATTATTAATTTTTAAAGTTGTTCCAGACTTTTGGATCAACCGGTACTTTTCTTTAAGATCCTTTACACATTTCTTCTTCTTTTTTATACTTGATACATTTTCCCACTCATTCATCATTATTGATGTACGGCTAGAGACAAAGCAGAATAGTCAAAATTATATATATATATATATATTGTAAGATCTGACAGAATCTTCTTTCATTGCATATATAAGAAGAAAATACCTTTACGCCACGAGCATTCCAAAATGTGATTAACATTATAAATATTATCGTTTAGGAGAAATTACTAAAAGCGTATTTTAAATACCTATATTATCGATCCACAATAAGAATAAAGATCAAAGTAATCAGTTTGCTAATGTGAGATTAAAATTTTAAACAAAAATCCCATTTTGGGATGATGTTTTATTTCATTGTCTGTTGTATCATTAATTGATTCGGTTGAAAAAATAAAGAGAAAATAAATAGGATTTCTTATAGTGACTTCCTGATTTACAGTTTAGTTTAGTTATATTCACGTTCAGTTTTAAAGCAACACTACAGCTATTTTCGAATGGACTTCGTAATTTTGAGTCCCGGATAGATCACGAGGACGACCACATAGTTGGCATTTCATCGCCAAACTTCCACACCACACCAGCAGGCCCTGGTTTACATGAATGAATTTCAATTTCACATTTAGTTGTTTTTCTCTTTAGTAAAAGGTGCGGCAGCATAATTTGCTGCTTTGAAGGGCTAGTATAACAAAAGACATTATAGGTACTATTCCATATGCTACGTACATGGAAATTTACTTGGACACTATATTGAAAATTGTATAGAGCAAGTATCACCTCCTCTTGGTAATACACTGAGTGACCCGATTTCTGAAGTTTCTGTCAACTCTTTCGAACATAGTGATGGTTTGTTGGCGATTTCTCAGCTAATGTAGACCTTCAGTTCATCAAGTGCTCTTGAATGCTCAACGCTGACGAGGAATTTTAGATACCCGAATAAAAAATAGTCACAAGGGGCCATATAGTCACAAGGCGCCAATGTAATCACTCCTCAAAGAAATCAGTCACCCAGGGAAGTGCTCACGCAAAAATGCATTTAAGTTCTCGCCGTGTGTGCCGTGGTGCCATCCTGCTAGGATTACACATCCCCAACATCCATTTCGTCCAGCTGTGGCAAAAAGAGTTCTTCCAGTATTTTCACATCACAAACTGCTGTCACTTATCATTGCAATATCATCCTCTTCAAAAACTAGAGAACAATAATCCAAATTCTGGACACTGCACACCAAATACAATAAAGGGGCTTCTAGTGGAGTGCTTGGGACTGATTTCACTACAGTAGCGCATGTTTTGCTTGCTGCAAAGTTGCATGGAAAGTGTCGCATTCATGTTGCCAAGCAACATAATCACGTGCATTGAGTTTTTGCACTACAGAGAACTTGTAAGGAGGAAAGTGGAGCTCCTCAAGCAGAATTTGTCTCACAGAACGATCTGAGATTCGATTGACAGCTGCCTTTTTGCGTGCCGAGGAGATCGCAAACAAACAGCGTATCGCCCCGATGTTAAACATGAACCTATGGAAGAAGATTGTGACTTTCAGTTTCTGTTTAGATGCTTATCTGGAATTAATAAAAAATACTGAAGCAGTGGGCATTTTGACACATCGTAACTCTTGAGAGATTCAGCAGATTTAATGCAAGCGAAATACAAATCAAGTTGTATTTATTGAATGTCCACAGTATAGATAAAATTTTCTCCTTATTTTAAACCAAATTCTCGACGACACTAAGCTTCCATTTTGTATCACTGACATATCAAAATATGCTAGACCAGTTGTAATTAAGATCTCCAACAGTAACGGCTGAACATTTTATTACGCATTTGATTAAATGCATCATAAAAATTTCTATTAAAATGTATAAATTATTCTCAGAACACTCTTATTTACCTTACATTAAATTAAAATGCAAAACGCAATTGAATTTAAAAGCATCGTTGAATCTAAAAATTCAATTAAAATGTACAAATTGTACTTTATTATTCGTATAGTTAACACGAATTTATAATTAAGAAAGTTAATTTGTAATACATTTTGATTAGATTTTCTTTCAAAGTAAATGCCTCGAGAATTTAGAATAATAAATAATTAGTTTTAAAAAAGAGGTAAGAATTTAAAAATAAAGAAATAAGACGTGATTTTAAATGCCTAAATTTAAATTCATTACATCAATCCAATTACTAGAGAAAATAATTCCAGAATACACATTTTTTATGCATTTCAGAAGTATATTCTAATTTAAAGCATTTTAAAGTACTTTATATTGCTTAAGGGACAAATGTTATTTTCTTATTCACATATGTCAGTTAAGTAGATAATCCAATAGAAAATACGCAATATTTTAAATTATTCCGTTTCTAGAAAAATAAAATAAAATTACTTTTAAAAAAAGGAAGAAAAAAAAAGCGTATTTATTACGTTTTTAATGTTGAGCTTTGCTGCTGATATTCTTGGAATTGAATAAATGACAAAATTACGTGAAGATATGAAGTTTATTTTTTTCTCGTGAATTTGGCAAAGAAATCATTCATTTATTTTATAATAAAATTTGTTAAAAAATTTTGCTTGAATCGCTTAGAAAATGTAATTATGATATATTTAAATTTCACATATATTTTTTATTTTAAAACGACTTGCAAATGGAATGGAATGTAATTTAATTCAACTTGGTTTTGTTCTAAAAATAGCTGAATTAAATCGATTGTATTTCTCACTATTCTAATATAACCTACTTATTATTAATTATATTATATCTTACTGCAATCATATATCCACTGTTCTATAATAAGTTTATTTTATTTCAATGGATTGTGAAGTTATGTTTGCTTTATTTCAATTGATGTTTATTTACTAGAACAAATTCTTTTCTTATTCTAAATTAAAACAAATTGAAATGAATTGAAATAATTTTATACAGAAAGAGATATGCAAATGAAAGTATATTATTGATATAATTTTCGAATCTTTTAAGAAGATTGAATGGAGTTTTTTAGTACAGCGTGAAAGGTTGCCTTCATAAATATTTAAAAGCGTGAGCGATCGCGTGATTCTTTTTGTGATCGCGATCGATAATCGTGTAATTCATATGATAAAGAGTGAAGACAGCAGTAGGAATAAGCAAAATATCTTAAATGTAAATATATATTTTTTCAAAGGATTTATTAAGAAAATATTTTTCTTTCTAGCTATGAAGAAAAGGATATCATGGTATCCGCTTCAGGACAAAAGACTTTCAGTTTTAAGTCATGTATTACTAAATATATAATACAATGTTAATATACATGTGAATCAGCTGTTTAAGTTCAAGCACTTATCCTGCTAGCTTAAGTATAACGACGAAATATGAATAAGAGAATACAATCTAAGAAATCATCCCTTTCCATCTAACAAATAGTAAAAACCAATAGGCATGATCAACCCAATCATATATTCTTTAATAAATACACTCCTTTATTATTAATCATATACCGTTGACGATAAATCCTTGTTATTATCAAGCCTATAAGAGCACCCCTTGGGCTTTTTTGATGATTAATCGCTGGGATGAGGTTGATGCACACACTCAAACAAAGCTATGTAACTGCCAAAATCTAGAAAATACAGTAAATATATTAATACGTTTCTAGAGTTTAAATCATACTAGGGACACATATCTTATATGGAAATGAATATCTAAAATGGTAAATGGTTACTAAAATTGCCGATATGGTAAATGATTCTCGCTTCTCGGGTTAAGTAAACAGTTAT